>VUQS01016770.1:4874-27378 GCA_015108495.1 Heterochromis multidens | reverse complement strand
AAGGTTGGGGAATTCTGCAGTCAGCTGAGACTGAAGAAGTTACTAGAAGGTGACGAAACGTTTCTTCCACTAAAAAATCGCTACGTCCAGATGAACAGATTCAACTTTTTAGGAAGACTGCTTTGGTTTTTTTATTTCTTATTTTCTCTCATTTTCTGTGAAATACTAGCTTTCAGTCTTGTGCATGAGAGGAATGCAATCATATGATCGACTGGAAACAAGTTCTCTTGAAAAATGTCATTTCCTATCTTACGGTTCAAAATCCAGCATGGGTACAGTTGTTGAATTAACCCACTTTCCATGCTTGTAAATAATGAATTTAAAACTTGTGAACTTGGAGTTCTTTGAAGTCAGACATTTAACAGCAAGCCTCTGGCTGCACTGAACTCCACTTGACATCAGTTGAAATCTCTCTCTCTCTTTGCTTCTCTGCTAATAATGTAGTTCTCCCCCCAAACATGACAGTGGTTCATCAGGCAACTGTTGCTTACTCGTATAGTGTACTACCAGCTAGGTCCCAGAAAATTGGTTGTAATATTAATATTAGCGGGAAATAAATGACGGTAACTTGGTACACAAACTTATGATTAGGCTGAATAAAAGATATCTGTGAATTTATTATTGTGAATCTATTTATTTATTTATTTATTTGTCAGTAGAATGAAAGGATTTTATCTGCATAATGATACCTAAAATCTTTATGGAGTCATGATTTTTTTTTTTTTGGAAATGCACTAAGCCCAATCCACAATGATTGTAGTCACAAAAGTCAGAGAAGAATAGGCTGAAAGTCTAAATGCACTTTGTTTTGTGGCTGTGTGTATAGAGTGTATGCGTATTGCTGCTCTGAGCTATGGTTAGGGCTGTGGCTATGGCTACGGTTTGATTGCAATCGATTTGAGTTAAAGTGGCATTTTTTTTGTCTAGGCAACATAAATTGTCAGAACAACAGCTGTAGACAGCTGTATTGATTAAGACAGAAGGTTACTGGTCTGTCAGACATATGTTAGACTGATGCCTCATTGTATGCGAGGTGTCAGTGCTGGTTAGCTTTTCACACTAAAGGTGTCCAGCTCAGCAGTAACTGCTCCAGGGACAGCTTTCAGCACATATCTACTAGTTGTTATTGATTTCTAGCAGTCACTGTGTTTAACAACTGCCATTATGAACCACAGGGAGTATGGTATTAACAGATTTCCATCTCTGGGATGTCTTTGGTGTATCCATCATAATGGTGCTGGCTTGTGTGGGGCTTACAACTCAACTTTATAACCCCTTGCACTATGCGTGATTGCCAGACAGCACAAACTCATTTATATCTGTCAGCAATTATCATGTAACCTGAGATGTGTGATTTATGTCTCTGGATCAGTGGTGCCTAGTGTTCCATAGTCGGTGTCTGGTTGAGGTTTGTGTGCCATAATACATTTTTTCCTAAATGACAGTTTGCTTTTATTGTCAGAACTTGTACAACTAATCCAGCCTTTTTGCATTCATTATTTTTTCCAGAGTGGATTTCTCTGCTGATTTCCTTCTTGTGACTGTTTCACTCTAGGACTAAAACTCCTATCTTATAACGCTATCAGGTGCAGGATTATGTCCTGCCTGTACACTTTTAACATTCTCAGAATGGGCAGAATATATACAGGTGTGGATGTTTAGAGTGGACATCCTGTATCTGTCTGTCAGCTAATAACTTCATTCTGCCACACATCTACTAACTGTTACTGAAGCTTGACGTTAATCGTCTCGGTTAGCACACCTCTTCTCTGCCCACTGTGTAATACACACATGCATACAGGCATGGTCTAAATTTCCAGAGGGTTTGAGGAGTGAGGGTAGAGTGTGTGTTTGTGTATTTGTTGTGTGGGATTTGCAGAGGGGGGATAATTGTACCCCCATAATGTGCACTCTCACTCTGATTTGCTCATCATCTCATATCTTTCTCTTCTCAAGCTGTTTCACATTGTGATAAGGTTTCTTTTTTCATGAATAGTCATGAAGCAGCAGCTGATAGTTAATGTTAATTAATTCTCGTTGTTAACCCCTAGCTCACCCTCATAAGTGAGCAAAAAGAGCTCCCACTGGATAGCACAGATGGGTGCACAATGAAGCTGGAGATCTCACTAGAACAGATTTTCAGATCTGTCAAACTGAATTCAGTGTCCATAGTAATTTCTGATTGAATTAAAAATTTTCCTTTTTCATTTTATGTTTTTTTTTTTAAATAAAATACTTCTCTAAATTCTAAACCAACTGAACAGCTGATGGTTATTTTGAGGTTTTAACACTGGACATTCTCATGTTTTTGCTGATTGGTTTTCATAGCACTAAGGTTAACAGCTTTCATGCTGTTCAGTCAGCTTGCTCCCTCTTCGCATTTTCATCCCTCCTCTTTCAGCTTTCTTTTCTTTCCCCAGCCCTCCTTCTCTGCCTGCCTAAGGACTAGGTCATAAATCTCTTTGCCACACTGCAAACAGGTCGTTAGAAATCTATTAACTATAAATATTAAACAAGGACCGTCAGTTAGAGTCCCCCATCTCTGTTGTCAGACCTTGTTCGGGTATGAGTGTTGCACTGACTTGTCTTTTATGGTTTAGTCAAACAGCAGGAAGCATTTTATGGTTGGATGCTGACAACTGGCAATTGCTAAAAAAAAAGAAAGAAAAAAGAAGACAGCAGGAAGGCCCTGTCAGTGTCACTGTAACTGGAGTACATATTGCTTGGCTTGCACACCTTTGTGCTTTACCGGTTAAGAGGTGCTTTATGGGGGGGATTTCCTTCCAAGAGAAACCATAAATCATAACTATATTGTGAACACTGATTGCTGACTGTTGTCATCAGACAGTCATTAAAGGATCCAAAGGGAGGCCTCTTGTGTTATCTTATGCTATATCATAAGACTGCTCTGGCAGCATCCTTGTTGAGTAAACACACATTAATCTTGTCACTCACACACTGACCTGGGTGATCTCAGGCAATGTTAACCAATGCACCCAATTTTTACTGCCCCACCCCCCTCAGGCAGTTATTTAATGAGACCTTTAATCCAGTGTATTGTCTGTTAACATTTCCATGGCTCTGCTCAGGTATATCCCTCTGGGAAGCCAAGATAATTAGTCCCAATTTATCATCACTTCAAGTCTGATGAATGGCCCAAGGTACATGCTAAAACACAGTTTGTTCGTGTCTTCTTTTTCTTTTCTTTTTTTTCTGCCCTGCATTGGGAAGGCTGGAGTGAACATTTTGCTTCAGGACATCAATGGAAACATTCCTCTGGACTACGCCATCGAGGGGACAGAGACCAGCTATATCCTCCGAAAACACCTGGAGGAAAATGGTAAAGCTCTTATTTATTGTGTGTTAACTTTGACATTTCACTTGTAATTGATTTTTAACTCTTCCCAAACAAATCCAGTGGCTCACTTCCATGTTATCACACCCTTTCCACAAAGAGAAAAAAAAAACCTAATGAGTAAATTTGTCTTTTGTCTGGGAAGTATTTGGATGTTGTGAATGGCTGTTATGTCATACCTGCAGGTAAACATAAGTTATTCTGTGTGTGTACTTGTGTATATCATGAATGGGGCACTAGTCTCTCACAGAGAAAGGCGAAGGTTAACAGCAGAGCAGGGAATAAAAGAGATAAAGGCACAGAGAAAGGAAAGTGGTAAAGGCAGAGATACAGAATGGCAGAAGGAGAAGAAGGCAAAAATGCCAAAAAAATAGAGAGACACGCAGAGAACAAGGAACAGGAATCATGCTGACGAAGCTAGATAGAAACAGATGATGACAATGATGGAGGGTTTTCCCTCACCCATCTGCCATTTGCCACACATGAGCCTACACTGAATCACATGACAAATGCAAGCTTGTGACTGGAGACAGCAAACTCCTCAAGCTCAGACCACCCTGCGCACACGGGCGCACATGCAGACAAATTCTGTGACTCCCCAGCCACTGAGTCTTTTGAGTCTGTTTCTGTCTGTCAGCGTGAGGTGATTTCTTCCCCCCGCCAACCTGCAGCACCTCTGACCCTCCCCGCCAACCCAACCCACCACCACCCATCCACCACACCACCCAATCGCGCTCGGTTTTGCCACCATAAAACATACTCTTTCTTACAGAGGCTCACTCAGCCTCTGTTGCTATAGCAACCTGGCTGCATGCGCTCTCACCCCATCAAGTTTGCGTGGTTATAGGAGAATGACAGACTTTCCGTGTGTCTGCATCAGAATTTTTTTGTACTTTGCCATGCCATAAATTTCTTTAAAAATTGTCTAGCTTATTCTCACTGTTCTCGTTAAGTCACTGACGGTTTAATCCACTACTGGATTCCCACAGTTTTTGGCACGCTGTGGATTCTTTTTTACTATCAGTATGTCTTAAAGGCCTCCATACCCAGAGACTCTAATTTGTTTGCAAACATAGTCTTATTGATTACCTGATTCAATCAGGCTGTTTGGAAAAGTCCTATTAGTTAGTGCCCTCAAGCTTATCTCACTGAAATATAGATTGATTGATAATCAATCTACATTATTACAGCAACCGAAGTAAGGTGCACAGTGTGTATGTAATTATGAAGAGCTACATAGATCATCATCGCTTGGGATAGACATGCTTGTAGACCTCTGTTTGTCTTTCATGGCCCGGTTACAGAGGCCTTGAATCGTTTAGGTCATAGGCTGAAGCAAGTGTCATGGTTTTGTGTTTGATGGTAGTTTGTAGGTATTTTAATTTTTATTGTTGTACACACGGCCAGCATTCCACATGCGGCATTCCAGCAGTCCACAGCTGCTATCATAAAACAACACGTGGCCCTCAGACCTAGACCTGTAAACAATTTAGTTCTGCAAAAACTGGGCACTTGGATGGAGCTCATTTCTTTAGATTGCAAAAGCCAGTAAACGACTTTGTTTTAAGCAGCTGAATCTGGTAAGTTTAAAAGAATACTTGTCCGTCTTTGATTTATTGCTGCAGTTAAAATGTCAAAAATAATCTGGCATCAAACTTTACATCAAACATGTAATGTAAAGATTTTTGCACTGAATAAATAAAACAGGTAATGGCTCCATTTTCTAGACGTGGTTAAGCTTAGCTGTAGACTCCAACCTTTTTTCAGCTAAGCGCTTCATTGAATTTTTCTCTTAGTCTAGGGCAAGGCCATGTCTGGGAAATTAGCTGATAATGTATTTGTCAGTGAGATATAGGCTTTTTCCCTTTTGTTTAGGTTAGCTGTTTTGACCTTTATGCAAAGCTGAGGTAACCATTTCCTGGTTCCAGCTTTAAGCACTGAAATATGAATGTTATCAATATTCTCATTGAATTCTTTAAGATAATGAGCCAGATTATGTGGAACTTTTTATTTAAGCATGGAAACTAAAGACTTACTGTAATACAAGTTTCTCAATTATGGTAGTGTTTTTGTTTTTTTTTTTAGGTGTGGATGTGTCATCCATGCATGCCATGAAAATTCAGAGACCCAGCACCATGCTCTCTGATGTTAGACAGCTTGTAGCCTTAGGGGGAAGCCTCAATCAGCCCAATGATGAAGGAGTTACTCTGGTAAGTAAAAGCACATATTGTTAGGATGTGCAAGTTTTCTTTTGCAGTTCAACTTACAATTTCTCTTTGCCGCTCTCTCTCTTTCTCTGAAGCTCCACATTGCATGTGCGAGTGGTTACAGAGAGGTGGTGTCTGTGCTTCTGCATAGTGGAGCAGATCCTCATCCTGCTGACAACAGCTTTTGGACCCCTCTCCACCTGGCTGCTAAATATGGACAGGTAACTCACAGCTGCACAAAAAGCCAGCATGTTGTGGACATTGATTAAGTAGGCCCCTAATTTAAACTCAGTAATGAAATGATGGGAAAATTACTAATGGATTATTCCTGAGAGAAGCATGCCTCCAGTTACCTTTTACACTCTCTGATAAGCTGTTCTTCCTGGACAAGTTGATTAGAAACAGCCAAACTGCTGGCACAAAGGAGGACTCTATGTATGAATTTGTTACAACAAATACATACAGCACTCTAGATTATCAGTTTAATGGCTTCTCTCAGAAGAGAGGAGATTGATTTCCAGATGAGATGTTGGAACAGGAAGGGAATAGGATCTGCTGGTTTGGGAGGGTTCCAGCTTTGAAGAGAGGAGAGTGATCACATTCAGATCTTGCTGACCCAACTAGTTATTTAATTACATTTTGGGCTGTGTGCTTGGCTGCTGACAAAGGGAATTTATTCATTTGGTATGCTGAGTCATTCTATCTTTGGTTTATCTGTCCTCAAGCCATGTTTTTTTTTTCCTGTGTGTTTTAAAAATTATTTTCTTCCTCTCCATGCCTTTTAGCCTTTCTCAGTTTCATTCATATAGATCTGACTTTGTTTTCTTTCTCTCCTCTTACAGAGTTCCTTTCTGTAGTTGCTTCATGAACAGATTATAGCTGTTCAGTAGATGTGTAAATCCAGATAATACTTTTTTAAAATTCAATTTTAACCTCCTTCTGTGTCTTTGTTTTTACACAAATCATGCTGTGTGTGTTTGTGAGAGAGAGTGTGTGTGTTGTATGTAATATGTAAGTATACGTGACTTAGGAGTGGCAGTGTGGAGGACTGGAAAATCGATTAGGTTTCCCTCGCAGTGCTTAATATCCTCAGCCATCAGCTCTTTACTGGTGCCAGTGCTTTCTCTCCTGCATACAAACTACTCCCTGAGCTTTCTTAACATTTACCTTCTGTCATCTTCTTCTTATACTGGTTAGTGTGGCTGGCACTGGACTTTATGGCTTCAAAATGTGTGTAAGTATCCAGCCAAGTAAATCGTTAGTTCCACTAGTAAGAAGTTCTTCTGACATGAGATGGAAGCAGACGATTTCTTTGTAAAAACTCCCAGGAAACTGTAGCACCACCCTGTGCATTAGACCCAAAAACCCCATGTGGAGTGTGGTATTCGCACTAGACTGACCCTTTAAGAAAATGTATGACCCTATTACTGTAGCTAATTAAGCTTACCTCTCTCGGTCTTGTGATAAGTTAGACCCTGGCTCTTGGCTTTCCTGGTTTGACTCAGGGCTTTTCAACTTGTGTTCTCTTGAGGGAGGAATTTTTAAATACTTTTGTGTTGGATTTTGCAACTAAGTGACAGGGTATTCAAATGCAGTGCTGCAGGGATTTGGATTAATTTATTCAGTTTTATAATGAAGTTACACATGAATGCTGTGGCAATATAGCAACAGCATGATTTTATATAACAGTTTAATTTTCTGAAGCACTTTATTGTTAATGTCAGTTTTTGTAATGTGTGACAAATATTAAAAGGACATTTGGGCTTTTACCCAAAAGTACTCTGTCTATCTGAATCTACATCACCACTGAGTTTGTCTTGTCCCTGCTGAACCCCCATGTAATGATAGTCCTTTCCTGTTGCTCCTTTAATCTTTGACCCACTGAAGAGTTCAGATCTTGTGGTGCTACTGACGTGTTGTCAGTATTTATAGAGTGTGAGTGCTGCTGACAGGGTTTGTGTACAGTAGAGACGCTGTAAACTCACAGCTGAACAGCTGTTGGCATGGGTCAGAGCAAGTCTACTGAATGTGCTGAGTCACCCATGTACTTTGATGATGTCTGATTACTATGCAGCACTTCAAAGAATCTGAAATGTGAACTGTGACTTATAGAAAAGTATGTTGGTATATTTCGTATTGGAAATTTATAAAGTTGGGCAGTAGTATTAAATAAAATAGTAGAAATCAGCACTGCGGAGGCCAGGATATCCTGACCTCTAGTAAATTGGAATTTGATTGTGTCATTTGTCAGACTCTGCCCACATTGTTGCTCCCAGACTCCTGGAATAGGCTGGACAAACCCCAGACTTAGAAACCTCCTCCAGCCCTGCAGAAAACATGATACAACTGCATTTACAAGTGTTGGAGTACAAACAATAATGACTAAAACTAACCTTGATGTGTAAAATTGGTGGAGGGCCCTGTTATTGTTTTTATTTATTTATTTTTTTTATCTAACTTCGATTTTACTGAATGCTCTGCCTTTTTTTTTTTTTAACGAAGTGAGAAACAGTGGTACAACCCGAATTTCAAAACGTAAATAAAAGCAGAATGAGCAGAGATATTTATGGACTGTTGTTAGAAGAAGAGGGGATGCAACACAGTAGTAAACATGGCCCATCTCAACTTTTTTTTAGATGTGTTGCTCCCATCAAATTCAAAATGAGCTAATGTTTTTCTTAAAATGGTACATTTTCTCATTTTAAATATTTGATATGTTTTCTATGTTCTATTGTGAATAAAATATGGGATTATGAGATCTGCAAATCATTGCATTCTGGTTTTATTTACATTTTACACAGCATCCCAACTTTTTTGGAATTTGGGTCGTATATAACCCAATAAATATACATTAAATATACATTTAAATATTTTGTTCTCATTAAAGGACACTTTATGTTTGTTGGTAGTTTTGCTGGATGGTAACCTTTCGTTAGAACATTATTACAGTTATTGCAGTTTAACTGCATAAAAATGTGAAGCACTCTCTTTAAGCAGTGCGTTTTATGTTAGAGTGCCTTAAAACTCATTGCATCTCTCCCACATTTGCTATGAAAAATTTAATCCTTCTTTCCAGTAATTTGAGTCCCACTAAAAATACCTACTGTATACTAATCCAACAGGGGTATTCACATCAAGCTGTGCATCAGACTTTGTGAGCAAAGAGGGGTGGGGAAAGAGACAGTCACTTTGTGCAGAAATGATAGTAGACAGCTATGGGGTTCTTTCACTGTGACATGTAATGGGAGATGGGCTCATTATTAAAGGATCTCCTTGGTCAGGGGCAACACTTGTGTAGACTTGTGATGTGTGACATATGCCGTGTGTAACATCTGCGAAGTGCTTGAAATTCTAAGTCTGTGTCATGGTATACCATACTACTTTTGCATATCCACTCTTCTCTTCACCGTAACTAAAAATGTGGGTATAACCACCTCATCTCCTATGACCTTGTACAGGAGGATGTACAAATCTGCAATGGCATGTTTTTGTAGGATTTAATGAAAAATGGTTGTGGATGTTTGTCCCATCTCTTACAGATAAGCATTGTTAGCCAGCTCCTTAGGCATGGCGCAAACCCGACTCTGCTGAACTGCAACCAAGACAAGCCCTACGGTAACGCATTTCACACAAATATACACTTGTGCCTAGAAACACACACAGATATGGCAGCTGGAATGGGCAAACACATTTGAGAGAGTGGGAGGTAATGATGCGGAAAGAAGTAGGGGCATAAATTTTGTTGTATTCAGCTGAGCCTTTTCAAAGGCATTAACAATCACCGTGATGATAAAAAACAAAGAGTCGTGCACAAAAAGAAAACAATAGTACCCAACTCACGCCAAACACAAATAAACACATTTTTGCACTGATTAAATTTGGGTGATAGCAGTAATCATATAGTACTGGTGGAAATAATTTGCTAATGGGCATAAAGGTAGCATATTATTGTCAAAAAGTGTGGGTTTTTTTTTCAATACTAGAAGAATAATTGGATAATAACATGATACAATTATGATGGAATCAACAGAGTGAATTAACAGAGGAGTTCAATGTGACGGTTTTGTCAGGGCTTTGTTTCATGCTATTCGTGCTACTCTGTACAGCAACAGCTGAAACTAACACTCCTAGAAACAATGCCAGTGTACATTCAAGGATATTTTACCTTTTTGGCATCTTATATATGTGTAATTTTTTAACTGGATTTTTTGTTGATATTAAAGCTTCTATATGTAAGTATTTTATGTTGAACATTCATTCACTGGTAAGCAGGTTTCTATATCCAAATAAAACCCAAAGATAATGAATGCCTGTTACTTTATAACGAGAAACCAGAGTTATCGTTCTTGCATGAGAGTTGGTTTGACACTCGTGTTTGCAGGCGTATTGACATATCAGTGCTCAGAAAGCACTGTTGTGAATTTCGTTATCATGTTAACATCTGTTCTTTCCTATGAAAGAATGTTTTGAAGTTTGCTCTTAAAGTTGTGTCCTTGAATCCAAATCTCACCCTGCTGTATGAACAGCTTACATTCAGTGCTTAGGCCTCAGTCACACATTCCTAGAGACCTGTTGGCGGATATCTGGCAAACATGAGTCACTAGGGAAAAATGTGGATTCCCTGACAGGTTGTGAGTGGTTGCTGGACATTGCCTTGGTTGTTAGCAGATTGCCTCAGTCCCCAGCAGTGCACATGGAAGACGCTGACTTGCTGACTCTCCAAGTGCTAGTGCAACCATGAAAAGTGCGCCAAAAACTGGAACTGGACAACATTCGCCTTCAAAGTGAAAGTTGCACGTTTTGACCTGTGTCAAAACGGTTGCAGCAGTAAGGCACAGCTTTTACTTTCATACTATGGGCGACTGCAGCAATTTGCTAGCAACCAAAGCAATCACAATGACGTTTTTGATGCAGCACCCTCTTTGTGACCAGTTTTACCCAGCAAGAGCCAGAAACAACTAGCAACCACTTGCCAACTGGTTGGAGAATACACATTTTTCTCTAATGACAGGAGTTTGCCAGGGGATTGCTGACTGGCCTCTAGGCCTGTGTGATTGAGGCCGTACATAAAGAACCTTTAATGTCAGAGTGGAACCCATTACTAGCTAATGATCCAGA
This sequence comes from Heterochromis multidens, assembly GCA_015108495.1. Classification (NCBI taxonomy): domain Eukaryota; kingdom Metazoa; phylum Chordata; class Actinopteri; order Cichliformes; family Cichlidae; genus Heterochromis; species Heterochromis multidens. Next base: position 16,698 of record VUQS01016770.1, on the reverse strand, counting down.
TCAATGTTGCTAATGCTGTTGAAGAGAAAAGAACATTGGAAAACTATCCTTTGAGCTTCTGGATGTAATATAGTCTTTGGAAATTTTACTAGTGTTCGTTGTGTCATAGTGATGATATGTGCCATATGCGGTCTTTGGACCACAGCAGTGTAGGATAAAATGTCATTGCTGCCTCTAACATTTACTCCCATGGTGTAATCACTACTCTGACTGCCTTACTTGGTCTTAATCAATACCCCTTCTAGCATGCAGACTTAGAAAAGATGTGAGACAAGCCCTTAGAGAGTGAGACTCTCACACTCCTCCAAATGACGAAAGAAAGTCAGCGCAAGAGATGAGTGTCTACACAGAAATAAAAAGACAGGCTCAAGCCATTCCAATCCCTCGTGCCCTCTTAGACCTCATTACAAAAAACGATCTTAACTCCTTCCTCTGAAGCACGGTTGGATTGATCCACAGTGTGGATTCTGCACCAGTGAACACTCATTCACACAAATTTTAAAGAAGGTTTAGCTTGGCAAGAGAACAAAAAGGTGTACCTGTGGAGTGTGGAGTGTTATGGCCGTTATAATCTTTTGAACAATATCATTACACTCTCACTGTCTTTTCATTAGTGCCTTAGGTGATAGAATTAGAGCGTACAAATCTGACATTTTAAAGTTTTTATCTATAGCAAATTAAACGTACCTCTGTGAATTTCAGATTTCATAACAATTTGCTCTACTGATTATCCCGTATTTTGTATCATGTCAATAGATATTGCTGTGTCAGAGCCCATAGCAGATATGCTGCTGAATGCAGAGGAGAGCTGGCAGCAGAGACTGAAGGACCCCTCTGCTCCTCTACCCTCCACTGACCAGCGCTATGATAGTGGTTCACATGACCTCAACACTCCTGTCAAGAACTTGTGGGTTCAGATTTTCATAAGCACAAAGATTATCTTAAGTTTATTCCACATCTTATACATGTTTTTTCCTCTTATCCTCTAATTCACCTTATTGCCTAACCGTCTACTGTGCTCCCCTATTTAGGAACCCCCTGGGTATCCCTATTGCTAAGCGGGACAGTCTGCTGGAGAAATGTGCCATGTTCAGAGAGGCAGGTGGAGCACTGAGCCGACAACCCTCTCAGGATAATGGCCTAGATGGCCCCTTTAGCGCTGGAGCCAGCAAACTGGAGCAGGTACCTTGTCATCTTACATGCTGCAAAAATCAGAGTAAGACAGTAAGTACACAGATAATCCCCAAAGTCCAGAGGGGTTTATGCAAGACAGAAGAAAGAAAGATTCCATAAAGACAGTTTATTTGTCCTTAAGGAGGAGGGAATAATACAAAGAAGTAGGACATACAGACTTCTACGTAGTTATATGAAACACAGGGTTTAATGGGATGTTTTATTACAAACCTCAGCTCAGAATCCTCTTAAAATTTGACATCATGAGGTTATTCTGTCTGTCAAATTATATTTGTTGCAAAAAAATAAATTTCAAACAATATCCATCCTCTGTGTTACATGACCAGAGCATTTTAAGAAAGTGGAACTTCATAGATAGCTCCAAAATTTAGGATTCAAGACCTAAGAGCATAGTAGATCCTCAAGTTAAGTTAGCCTTTTTTTAAATGAAAGTGGGGCTGATAGAAAAAATAAGAATTTTTTCAAGAGTTTGATTGAAATCAAATTCTGCAATACCTGTCTGTTTTAGTTGTGGACCATTAGAGACCCCTCTGAGAGGTTACATTAAGCTAAGTGTATTTTCTTCAGGTGAAACTGATGCCTCCAGCACCCAATGATGATCTGGCATCCCTCAGTGAGCTGACTGACAGCAGCCTTCTCTACGAGATGCAGAAACGCTTTGGCAATGACCAAATCTATGTAAGACTCCTCTGTCCTTGTGCTACTTAAGAATGAATTCTACTCAACATTAAACATTCATTAAAGCCCAGAGCACACACAGAGCACTGAGAAACACGGGTTCTCATGGGCATAACTGGGACATCTAGTTGTTTATTTGTTATGGAGAGTGTTTTATAGTCTGGTAATTTTCAGGGTGTTTGGATCACATCACACATTCTTTATACCCATGGGCTCTACAGTGAGTTTTCCCTTAAGCATGTATACATGTACAGTACACTTGAATAAACACTGCACGCAGTGCATCACAGATACTGTACTTCCTGTCCTGAATACTATGATGTAGATTATATTGTGTTTGTATATTCTGTATTCATTTTTACAAATTCAATGCAGAGACCAGAACAAAACTAACAAGTATTGCCTGTGTAGCCAAAGCCTGACGATAGTTGCTATAGACCTCCATTGTCTATAGCCAGTGTCTAACAGTCAGAAACTACTAAACATTTAAGTGAACCACATTGTTTCACTGTGCTCATTGCACAAAACACAAGGACACCCAGACATACCATCCTAATGCTGTGACACTAGTATACAGGACTGGTAAATTCATTTGAATTCACAGCTGTAAACTGAGTCCTACAAATGCACGATTTACTTCTGTTTTAGATACTTAAAAAGTGGGGATAGACTGACAATGTTTAAATAAACTAAAACATTGGATTGGATTTGATCTTTAGATAATAAACACAAAAACATTTGTTGAGCCACCCCTCATTTCTTTTTATTTTACTATGAAAATGGCAAATAGGTGCAACAATTTATTGAACCATGTGCAAACATAAATGGAAATATAGTATTTAAGGCAAAAATTTTAATGAGCTTGAAAGTCAATGTTTCGTATGACCACCTTTATTCTTCAACACAGCCTCTTAGGCAAGCTTTCTTGTTTCTTTAAGAAGTCTTCAGGAATAGTTCTCCAGGCTTCTTGAAGGACATTTGAAGCTCTTCTTTGGATGTTGGCTGCTTTTTGTTCTGTTCACTGTCAAGATGATCCCACACTGCTTCAATAATGTTGAGGTCTGGGCTCTGGGGAGGCCAATCCATGACTGATATTGTTCCATTGTGTGTTTTTCTATCCAGGTATGGTTTTACTGCATTGCAGTGTGTTTGGGATCATTGTCATGTTGAAAAATTAGGCTGTTGTGTTGCTTGTATTCAACTCCACCGGCTGAAATGCAGCCCCAAACCATGAAAAACCCTCCACCACGTTTTACAGATAGTCGAAGACACTCACTGTTGACCTGCTCCACACACATTGATGATGATTTGAAACAACCTGGGGTTTTTTTTCCTATTTCTTAAGGACATGACTTTCAGATACTGTCCATCTGCTGTAAATAGATTTTTAGGCCTGCCATTTCTACTTTTGTCCTCCACTTGTCCAGCTTCCTTCATTTTTATAAGGACCCACTGCACAGTATGTTGAGATATGCCAAGTTTTCAGCTAATAGCTCTTTGGGAGCTATCATCTTGTTGTACACAAATACTATTTGATGCCTGTTAAAACTGTGATATCTTTGGCATTTTTTGTAGATTCAACTAAATAAATGGGAGCAACTTGTGTTTTTGACAGGTTGCTAGTAACAAAGTTTCTTAAGATAGACTTTAAATGTATGTGTAGACACAACACTGGTTCATCCCTTGAGTAAGGTGCCTTTTTTATGCTTGAATGATTCATACGTCAGTGTTAAGGGGCTTAAAAAACAAGAAAAAAAAAGACATTACTCTGAAAATGGAATTAAAACAAGTGAAAAATCAGCCAATGTCCAAAGAAAAACTTTGAAAGACCTTCAGAAAGCCTGGAGAACTATTGTTCAAGACCACTTTAAAACGTTACAAGAACGTCTGGGTCCTTGGAAGCAAAATATAAAGAAATGAGGGTGCCTCGAGACTTTTGCACAGTTTACACACCATTCAACAACATTAGGTGTCTCAGTAATCTGTACATGAGACTGTATTGTTTAGCCAAATCATTTCCCTTCCCTGTTCCAGCTCTCTGAGGGTGTAAGGGTGGTGTCCCATTCTAACACACATACACACATACTTACACACATGGCAATTGCAAAATCAATACCATTTAGATCGATTGGAGAAAAAAAATTTAGAAGTGAAATGCCTTCATCTCCAACAATTGGTCCATTTTGTATCTCTGTTTTATTGCCCTTTCCTTTAAAACTCCACTCCAGCTCCACAGGGATGGAGCTCTATAAAGACTGGAACCAGATCAATGTGGAGCTATCAGTGCATTCTCTTCTCTGTGAAGAGGCAGTGATAGTCTGTTATTATGGAAACCCAGATGGGCGACAGACATTAGGGTTAGTCACAGCAGGAGACTAGGATGAGGGGATGACAGTGAAAGGAAGTACAAGTGGTGGATGAAGAAAAGAGAAACGATTGGAATTCAGAATCATGAAGGCTGGGTACAGGAGGTGCCCTAGATTTAAATGAAGACACTGAAATGTGCAGCTATCATGATTTTATGGGAGCATGCCTATTTTAATATTGTGGATTTGCAGAGGAAACAGTTATTCATTTTGCTTCCTTTTTATATGCAACAAAAATATTCTTAAACAACCCATGGAAGCAAATGCTGACTTGACTGGCTTTAAACATAAAGTTCGCAGCATGGTGCTGGTTGAATGAGAAAAAACAGAGGTCATTTTCTTCCTCTTCATTTTATCTTGACATTATGTGCACAGTAGTTTGAGTTTTAAGAAAGAGGTGAAACGAGCTGAGATATGATGAAGGGGAGAACAAAGGCAGCAAGTGCTCCATATGTGCCTAGCAGGGTGGTCAGAGATGGGGCTTTGATGAGTTGTCACTGCCTTCTGCCATTCCACCGCTAAACCCCTGAGGAGAGTGGCAAGGAACTGAGGAAATATAGAACAGCAGACTCCAATTATTGGCAAGCATGTCATGAGATTAAACAACAGAGTTACCGGGTAAAAAAGGACCAACTTAACAATAGAAAGTTTTACCCACTTAAAGAAAAAAAAACATTAAGAACATAATGTAAATTTTGCTCTGTGTCTTCAAGCGTTGGGAATGTGTTCAAGTCATTAAACTCGAGCCACGGCCTGAGGTCAGAGCAGCATGTTACACAATGTTAGCCTGTACTCTCACAGGGGATAGAGTCTTAGCTTTCAAACAGCCTCCGGGATTCTTTGTCAGGAAAAGAGGGTTAGCAGTTTAGTGGAAGGGGTCAGAAATTTGGAGTTGGTGGTTTTTTATCTAGATAGCTTCAGGGTTTGCCTGCAAGGGGACAGATTTGTTGTCTTTATTAGAGAAAGGTTATTACTGGGGTTATCACTGGAGGTCGCTGCTTGATTTTTCTCTTCCACAACATTAACATTACCTTGTAGCAATGGAAACTGCCCACACAGTTAATACAGCTGGTAAGGACAGAGTGGGACAACACTTTTATTTCTAGGTCAGTGTTGGCTTTAGGCAGGTTGAGAGTAATTTTAACCGGCATCAGCCTATTTGTGTCAAAATGGTCCATCAAAGATATATTTTATAACATTGGATGAACTTGTTGCTTTACTGAAGATGGCTTAGGTGTGTTTTTCTGCTCTTTTATAGACTTACATTGGGCACATCCTTCTGCTGGTCAATCCAAACAAGGAGCTGCCCATCTATTCCACTTTGGTAAGAATGCATTTGAATGACCATTTTAATGAAGTATATGCACATGTTTTGTCTCATGCTTGAAATTCATGGCTTTATATTTGATAAACTACATACTATACATGCAGAATATTATAACAAACGGGGCATGTTTGCTGTATAATAAGCAGGGAATAAGCAGATGAAATGGACCTTGTAGTTGATAAATAATGCAGTCTTCCTGTCAGTGTTACACAGCATAAGGCTGACTCTGCATCAGCCACGGAAGAGGGGAGTCTCAGACAGACACACACATACACGCTACCTCTCAACTTAAAAAAAGGGCATATTAAAGATATGTCTAGAGAAGCCTGTCAGTGAATGATCTTTAATTCTTTAATAACATAGGTTTATGATTGTGATAGCAATCATAAAAAAGAGGGTTTTGGCTTATTTTAAATAGCACATAACTCATTTTGAAATAGCTGACTTACTGCCAGGTAGAGGCTTGCCCATGTGGATCCCAGGAGGGGTTGCATGGATCTTCTCCTATCCTGACAGAATGAAGCCAAGCCCCTCTCTGGCTGTCCTATTCCTGCCTCTGTCTGGATTCACTCCAGGCATCTATACCCAGCTGAGAGGATGTGAGGGGGCAGGGAGGAGCCAGTGTGAGAAGGACATATGTCACAACATGTGTGATCTGCTGGCCGTCTGTCACCCCCTCTAGTCTGGTGGTCCAAAAACCATCCCCCTTTTCCACAGCCACTAACACTGTCACAGGGCGCACATTGTGACGTTACAGTCAGCTTGCAGCTTAGTAGGACAGATTCTATAAGATACGTACATTTAACATGTTTTAAACAAAGTTAGAACTTTTCTTATTTATTTCTCTTAGATACAAATCTTGCAACAAAGTCTATTAGAAGACCATTTTTTCATATTTAGGATTTTATAAACATTTTTGCTCTAGGATCAAGTGTAAAATGCAAATTCCAGTGGCTTAAACAGAATGGTAAAAAAATGCTTTTTTGTGAATTTGACACACAATCACACACACACACACACACACACACACACACACACACACACACACAGAAGGTGATACCCAGTATGGTTTCTCTGTTTTGCTGAAACTTTATCCTCTCTGTTACCTAGGCCGTGTTTGTGTCCATGTTATGTAACATCCTCTTTTTCTCAGGTTAGTCAGTTGTACCTGAGCTCCACGGGTCGTCTTTGCTCTTCTCTGCCGCCTCACATCTTCTCCTCAGCAGAGAGAGCTTATCACATGATGCAACAGGAGAGACGCCCGCAATGCTTCATCTTGAGGTACACCTACCGCTCTTTCCATGTACAAACCCACATTTGTATAGTCACTGAATGATCTGCTTCAGGATAATGCAACATAAAAAGTCCTCAAAGTTGAATAATTGTGTGAATAGTACTGGGTTAAAGTTAAGTTGGCCACCTGGTTGTCCACACCCCTCTGCCACACACCTGTTTAACACTCCCTGAGAGGTTAATAGCTCTCAGCCTGAGTTGAGCTGTAGGCTTGTTCAGTGTTCACACTAAGATGTATGTTTACTGGGAGCAATGCGGCGTCTTGTTCTTTGTCCTCGACTGGACTCAGGCAGCTCCCTGATTGCAATTAAATCCCGTTCCGGCTCTCCAGTGACATTCCCGCTGAGTTGTAACCAATCTGGCAGAGACTTAATGCACCCTCGCCATAGGCTATCCATCTCACTCACATACACAAACACACGCACATATATACACACACACACAGACAATAACTTTGCACTGTACACTCACATGTACATGCATTCTTTTTCCCTCCATTCTTTCTTTTATCATTTCTTCTCCTGTTTCGCTCTTGTTCAAGCTTAGCTTTCTGTTGCACTGTGGTTCTTCTTGCTTCTTGAAGTACACACACTCGCAGACACATGCTCCAAGGCACAGACACTTATACACATTTACAGGCAATCAGTTGCCAAGAACCCCCAAGGCAAGTGTTCTAACAAAATGCCCTTGAAATCTAATAAAAACTGGTAAATGAAAAGACAAGCGAAAAGACCTTTGGACTTAACACTCAGCAGGGTTGTTAGTAGCAAATAAAGCAACACACATACACACAGACAAACTGTAATACAGCACATTGCGGTCATTAGTACAGGCTTTTGACCTTCTCGAGCCATCTGCTTGGTGTTACTATGTGGGTCGCAACTCTCTGCATGTCGGTGAGTGTCAGTGCATGTACTGTAGAGGTACCTTATGTCAGACTTAATATCCACTCAACAGAAAATTAAAAACAAGACTTCTCTGCCAGATAAGTTGTGGCCTTAGCAGTGCAAAAAGGGCTACTCAGTGGAGCAATGTAATTGAAAGAACAGATTATGAATTTAATGGGAGGGAGTCCCTAAAGGGATGACGTCAGTAGGTGGACACTTGATGACTAATAAGTCACACGTAGTCTTCTGAGGCACATACACAACAGTGTAACATAAAGTTTAAGTTTATCTTTTTTACTCTTTCTATATGTTTTCATTTTTTGAATATAAATAGATGGACAAAGATAACCTGAGTAAATACAAAATACAGTTTTTAAATGATGGCTTCATTTATTATGAGAGCTATCCAAGCCTATCGGACCCTGTATGAAAAGGTAATTGCCCCCCTTGTTAATTCATGAATTAACTGTGATTAACTACATTTTTTTTGGAAAGCTAAGGTCAATTTCACTTGCCACTCAGCCCTGATTACTGCCAGAACATGACAGAACATGTCTGGCCAGGTAGGTTTGGATAGTTTTTTTTCCCTTAATAAATGAAATCATCATTTAAAAATAGCATTTTTTATATACTCAGGTTATCTTCTATCTGTCTAATATACAAATTTGTTTGATAATCGGAAACATTTAAGTGTAACAAATGTGCAAAAAAACTAAGTAATCAGGAAGAGGGCAAATCGTTTTTCATGGCACTGTAGATTGGTGGATAGATAGATTTAAAAGCACATCAATCAGCTAGTGTTTATTTTGTGGAATATGGAAGATTTTAGGCTGAGGCAATATAAAATGCTGTAGCATTAGGACTTGAAACAGTAGGAACAATGACAATGACATGTAAAACAATTTAAGCACCACCAAAGATATAAATTACATTTAAACCTGCATCTTTTATGTCTCTCTCTGTCTCCGTAGTGGTGAGAGTGGCTCTGGGAAAACAGAGGCATGCAAGCACATAGTGAGACACCTGACAGCCCGCTCTGGCGCCAAAGGCTTTGTGCTGGAGCCCAGAATGAAACATGTAAGTCAGGACTTATATATCTACAAGCTATTCTTTTATTTTACAGTTCAGTCAGTCAGTGGGTTGGGTGTCCTGCGGGCTGACATAACTAAGGAACATGTGCTGCGTGTGTGTGCTAAGCAGTCATGTATCATTTGTTAGTCTGGAATACTAATCCACTGACAAACTTAATATTTGTGTGTTTCTCCTGATGCTTATGTCTTACTGTGCTTATTACTTCTTTTTCCCGCAGTCACTGGGATGAAAAAAAATCACATAGCACACAGTGAAGCAGTGCTCATAACTGTGTGAATATATCCTACTGTTCCTCTGTCACTGTAGCAGGGGGAAATAATAGATTATGGATTTGCATACCATAGCACTGTATTCTTTTCTTCTCTGCTTGATAGCTCTTCATTTGTCAGATAAACCATTTGAACATTAATATCCTGTGTTTGATGGCATCATCAACACTTACAGCCTGAAGAGGGATTGTTAAAAAAAATGACTGTAGAGTATTAATGATCACATGCCCTTAATGGGATATGTGAATCTGGAGAGGCTACAGTTATTAAGAAGATCATAGAAGAGATAAAACAGAGAGACATAAAATATATATACCGAAGTTCTTCACTGAAGCAAAAAAGCTTTTAAGCAAGTTCAAGAATTTAGTGTCCTTGCACACACTGAAAGGTGAAAGTCATTTAGGTCTTCACCTCCTGTATTACAGCTTTTTGTTGTGTTTCCATGTGCTGTGGTTTAGATATGTTCCCAGTGTTTAATGCGTGATGCACCTGCACTGCACTTGGGCTGTCTATCAGTTAGTCTGTCAGTCGTGTAACTATGTGTAACAAAGCAGTGTGTAGCCTGGGAGTGCTGTCTTTGGATGAAATCATCGTTATGCAGTTAATATCTGGGTCAACGTGCTCTCTTATAATTCTGGGACACACACTGTATTGAGTACCCAGATAATGGATGTACACTGACATCTAGTGGTAGAAAATGGAAGCAAGACTCCATCTTTGCGAGGCCTGTAAGAGAGATGCTTTAAGTTGAAGTAATAGAAATATATAGAAAATGAAAGTCATTCTAAGAGACCATAATGTCCTATGGTTGATGGAAAATGCAGGTCAACTGTATACTGGAAGCCTTTGGCCACGCTAAGACCGAGAGGAACAGCAACTCAAGCCGCTTTATCAAGCTTCTGACGATCCAATACTGTGATAAGAGGAGGACACCGCTCAGAGGTAGCCTGCATTTCATGTAACCATAGCACTGGATGTGACTTGGTTGCACATGGTTATACATAAAATAAAATGTTTCCCTTTTTTATTACACAAATTTATTCTTCAACATTAAAATAAATATAGTTGGCCAAATAACAGAGTGAATTGCCATTGTTTTCACAGTCTCAGGCACTATATTTGTGATAATGATACTCTACCATTAAATCCACTTTCTTCAAGATCAGTTGCACAGTAGTAACACCAGCAGAGGGCAGCAAAATCCCATGTGTCCACTGTTTCTTTTTGTTCTGATCACCTTTTTTTACTCCAGTTTATTTGATCACTGAGGACTGGTCATTCAGAAGTGGCCACAGATTTAAATATCCATAACTACTATTGTTAAAATGTAATTTACACTCTCCTGTTACTGAATTATAAACACATTTTCATGTTTAAGCCCATGTGTACACCTATATGCTGGAGAAGTCCCGTCTAGTCCATCTGCCTGCTCAACAACACAGCTTCAGGATCTTCTATCTGATGGCTGAAGGCCTTTCAGCTGAGGAGAAGAGTGCACTTTACCTCAACAATGTCCTGGCTCATAGGTATGTGGCTGTCAGGTGCTGTATATATTGTATATTAATAGTTGATTAAATCACTTGCTGCTTAAAGTTCAAATCTCAGAGTTCAGATCAGCGCTCACAAGCTACAGTTCACACAAGCCTGATATAATACATTCATCTGTGATATCCTCTCCACAAAGATAATATGAGTCACTTATTCAAAAATAGCTTTGTTTTATACGTTTATACTATTTAATATAAGCTGCATCTTTCTGTCCATACTGCAGGTATATTAGTGGAGAACTTCCAGGGGAGAACCCTCCAGTAGCTACAGCTTCTATCCAGAGCAGAGAACATCTTGCAGCAGTCAAACAAGCACTGCGGGCCCTCGGCTTCAACAAGCAGGTATTGATTTGCACAGCTGCACAGCACAGTGTTGAGCCAAAGGTTACTGACAGCAGGGAGAAATAAACGTGGTCGTGTCACAGACCTTGAAGTCACAAGCCACATAGGTCAATGATGAGATATTACACCAGATTTCTTTTTTTCCTTTTTTTTTTTTTTGCCACAAACTGAGACTGTAGCTGTCTGAAACCAGGCGATGGAACTCTACAGGTTTTAGGTAGGTCATTAAATAGCCTAAAACTGTAGGCTGAACCTTCAGGTTATTCATACTTAGAGAGTAGAATTAGCTGTTTGGGGGCTTTGGTTCATCTGTAAAGTGAAATATTTCAAACAGACGTCCCATTATTCCTTTTAAATAATGGCAAAGACACAGGTAGCTTCCCATAATCGCATGAGGAGTGTTTCCCACACAATATTGAATAATGAATTGGGGGATAAAGAGGGCTACCAAGGGCCCAGAATTTGTGTACTCCCAGTTCAAGCCCCTGAAAAATTTCATGAAGCACCTGTCTACAGAAAGCATGAAATGTATGTGACCAAACATACCCCAACCGGTTGTAGCAGATGGCTCCCACTCCCTGAGCATGGTTCTGCTGGAGTTTTCTTCTTGTTAAAAGGGAGTTTTTCCTTCCCACCTTCGCAAAGTGCCTGTTAATATGGGGTCGTTTGATTTTTGGGGTATTTTCCAGAATATTGTAGGGTCTTTACCTTACATTATAAAGCACCTTAAGGCGACTGTTGTTGTGATTTGGTGCTACATAAATAAAACTGAATTGAATTGAATTGAACTGAATTGAATAGTGTTGTGGAGGTAGAGAGTGTCTAACAG
>VUQS01016762.1:32509-42518 GCA_015108495.1 Heterochromis multidens | reverse complement strand
GCAACCCCGGACCACAACCCCAAAGGGAGCAGGCCAAGAACCATGCCAGAACATCCTGCCACACGCCCCGGGAACCCGAAGTACCCGCATCCCAAGGAGGGGCAGGTAGGGAGGGGCAATGCCACCCTCCTCAATCTTGTCCACAGGGGTCAACGGTCAGCAAGCCCAGACCCAGGCCCAGCCACACACAAACACATACTATCCACATGCAGGCCACTCATTCACACACACCCACACATCAACAACACAAGGACACACAAAGACACACACCCATGCCCATCAACCCCCCTCCGAGGTGCGGGCGATGGACACCTCCCCCCCAAGCCAGCAGCGACCCCGGGACACAGCCAGCCTGGCCCCTGAACCAAGTGCCAATCCCCACACCAGGTAGGGTGCAGGAAACATGGGTGTAGGAAGACCTGCCCATTCCCCTCCCCCACTTGTCAGTTTTGAAAGTGATATATTGAGTGCATGTGTTATATGTGGTGCCTGTGTGCATGTATGAGGTGAAAAGGTTGTGTATGACTGTGTAAACTGGAGTGACAGTGTTTCCTTGTTTCTGCAACAGCAACAATACACATAAACATGACAGGAAGAGACAGGAGAAAATACTGCAGAAATTATGTTGTAGCAACCTATTGGAAACTGGCTTTATGTTTTGTAAGGGAACTGTGCATCTTGGCAAGTTTGAGTACGAAGTCCTGCATCACAGATTGATCTTAAGAGGGTGAAGAGGGTGTCACACACCACTTGCTGTTATTTGTGTGTTATTTGTGGCTGGGTCCATTACTGGTTCTGGACTTTGTGGCACCAAACTGTCTGCTAAAAGGGAAGGGGGTGAAGGCTAGATCTCGGTCCCCTGTGCTCCTCTGAGTTAGAGCAGATAGCATCATGCCAAAAGCAGCAGCAGCAGCAGCAGCAGCAGTTAGACCCTGAAATGTAACCACTGGTACCCTCCCCCCTCCATTCACCCCTGACTTAATTGGGCCATAATTTTACTGTATGCCACAATCTGGAGACATCCGCCATGTGGGAAAAGAGAAAGAGAGGTGGGGGTGAACAGGGGATCAGCAGTGGTTCCAAAAGTCCCATTAAAGGATTTCGGCGGCTTTCCTAGGTTCACGTTTTCATTCATTCACCCGTAAATGTTGTGCTTTAATGCACATCAGCACTCTTCAATATGATCAGAGGTTTTAGATCAATAACCTTCAGAACACAAACAACCGAAGATCTTAAAGTGAAAATATGGTTTTACCATCAACCTGGAAAAAGCGCTTAAATGGTTTCCCCCAAAGCAGTGCACTGAGGCGAGCCCTACCACTTTAAGAATGTGAAAAAGGGTAAATAGATTACCATCTCGCCCCTCATTCTGTTTTCACTGGAGCCCATCCAATTGGCTTATTACCGAAAGCAAAAATGTGTCCAGTGTATAAGCATTACCCCGTGAACTTTTGGGCAGTGGGGAGATACATTTTTGAGCATGCATATATACTACTTTCACACTTTCACACATCAGGCAACATTACAGCAATGTCAGCTCACATTCACGGCTGGAAATACACAACTACGCGTGTGGGTTGGTGAACACACTGACAGAACTGACTTTTGTCATGTCATGTCAGCGTTACTCACTAATTTATTTCTCCAGCTCTTCCTCAATCTGGCAAAACATAAATGACAAGTAAAGAACCCCAAACCTCACACCTAAAAAAGGAATGTGTTGGTGACCAATGGGGAAAAAAAGTCACTCCTTAATAGCTATTTTGCACTATGATTCTTTTATACATGGTTAAAACCACAGTCAAAAGCTCCAGACCAAATTTTGGTCAAATTGGTGTATTTTAATGCAGCCAGATAATTAACAAGGCAGTAAATTATAGCATAGTAAATGGACTAGGCTGTTGCTGGACAACCTCTGCAGTTAATAGGTTTTTATACTCTGCATTCTTTCATGGAAGGAATGTAATAGGGTGCACATATAATGCCAAGAATTACAGACTCAATCTCCTAATGCCTCCTCTGCTATACCATAGCATGAATACTCTCACTTTCATCCCAAATCTGAGTCAATCATTCTTTATCCACAACTTGCTGTTTACATCATGCAGATGTGCATTTGTGTGTCAGTGTAGTGCATGCATATGTTGCTATTTGTGCTGTTTAAACACAACACGCTGGTTTCTTTTATTGCTTACACATATTTCACAACTTTTCCTGCCTTGGAGCTAAAGGAAGACCAAACATCCTCCATCATAAATTTTCTTCCAGAGCACAACCTGGAGAGTATGCCACACAGGAAACCGAAACATAGACACACATACATACACACACACACACACACACACACACACAGAGGGTGGGATGAAAAAGGAAGCAAGACACAGAGTCATATAATTCAAACGCAAATTAATATTTCCATTTTAACACCTGCTCCAATAAAAAGCTTACAATCACAGATTTTTTTAGGGCAAACTAAGATGATTACATTAGGTTATTTATTTATTTATTTATTTATTGCCAAAACATATAATGCATTTAGTCTATCAGTCCTCATCATACAAATCATCATCTTATCAATCACAATGGATGGCGCTGTGCTTGTGACTGCTTCACCAGGGTAATGGGAAATCAAATTTTGCAAAACGTCTTAAACTCATTGCTCATCTTCGGGACGCCTGCCCAATTAAATGGATTCAATTCATCAGACGTGATTCATCCCCCTCACAAATTCATATTTACCTCAGCGGTGATTGATGAAGATCATTATGATTATTCAATTTGCTCTAAATGTGCTCGTATGACAGCTGTCTTTGTCTTCACAAAGAGTCTCTGTCTCTCTCTCACTCTCTCTGTGGTTCTGCGCTGTGAATTAATTGACATGTCTGCGAGTGGGAGTGAAGACATAAAGGGGATTTATTAGTGTCGTAGGTAGGTAGTGTGTATGCGTGTAGTATCAGTTTCTTGTGGCCTGTGTCTTGCAGAATTTTCTGTGGTCTTGAATATTTTGTGGTTTTGGTCTTTGACTCGAGGCAGTGGCAGACGACTGGACAGCCTCAGGAATTTGCGGTTGGCTCTTTTTGTTACACATGCATGTTTTTGGAGCTTTCTCACACCAAGAAATTGGTGAGGAACCAAGGTTTGTATTATTCAGTGTTTACTTGGTTTCTGTTTTGAGTGTCAATATAGACATCTGTGATTAAAATATAAGAGTTAGGGAGGAGGGGGAAATTGCATTTCTTTCCAAAGTTGAGTTAAAGAGTATTTGCTTTTGTGACAACATCCATGTCGGGAATAGAAGTATTAGCAGTGGACTCATTGCTCTCTGTTCATTATGTCCATTTTAGCTAGCTTATTTGTCTGGGATAAATCATAGAAGTAGTCAGACTGGTGCCTGAGACAGGAGATTAAAAACAGGGTAGGCAAAAGAAAACCTAAGATACTCAAAACACATAGAAACTTCTACATATTCTCTGCATCTGCATTAAAATCTCTAAAACTTACACACGTTACACAAAGACCACCCTCAGCTCAAGCTTTCTAGATGCAAAAATGGTTTCCATATAGCAACCATAATGTACATCGCCCATATTCATTTCCCATATGCATGTATGCATATGAGGAGTTATAAAAGCAGCGCCATTCGTACAAAAATAAAAACAGTGAATTGTTTGAGCAATGTATGCAATGTGAAAAAAACTGTATTCGTGGGGTGTTTTTATTGTTGCATTCCTTTTATAAGAATGTCTCCCCATGGCCATATATAAACCGAGGAAATGCTGTTGCCAGAAAGTATAAATCCCCCATCTGAGCATTAATTGAATGATTTAAAGCGAACTGCTGAACACCTCGAAGAGGTCCCACACTGGCTTTGTGTGTACATTATACAGGCAAACCTGCACGGAGAAGATGGAAAATTGGGGGGGGGGGGGTGAAGGTGGTGGTATAAAAGATGTGACTGATATGAAACCTCAGTGCTAATGGGTAACACCTACCTGATTAGATTAACATACATCCAAAACCCCTCCAATCCTTTTTCTCCTTTCTGTTGTGTGGAATTTCCATTTAGTCCCTTGTACCAAATTCTTCTGACAGCTATATTATATTGCACATCTTATATATGACTGCAGTAGCACATGGTGTCCTGCGTTGTGTGACCATGGGAGCAAGTGGAAACAATTTCAGGGCCACAGGTGAATTCAATAAATAATCTAACTAGTAAGAGTTGTGCCTTTCCCGTGGTCTGGCCTGGCAAGTATATAATTTGTGTGACAAATACCTTAAGATATTTTTGGTAAGTGATGTGTCAGTTTTATTGGCGTAAGCCATGCCTGATCCAGACTGTTGATATCTGGGAATATATCAGATCCTTCCCTTTAATGTTTCCTCGCTCTGCCTCCAAATGCATGCATGTGCATTAAATGAGTTGGCACTTTTCTATTGTTGAAAGTAGCTGCCTTCACCCATTCATATGGCGCTTTATTCTAGGCACTTTATACAATTTCTACATATCACGCAAATAATCACATAATATTGGATCCATCTGGTGCAGTTTGGGGTCCAGGCGTACTTTGACATGCGTGATCTTTCACCTTCAGAGCGTGAGCTTCTGAGGTAAAGCTCAGGTTTGGTCATTGTGGCTATGAAATATTTTGCAAACACATGGACAAATATAGCATGTACTACAGTACACTGAGATCACCTATTTGTTTTTTGACTACTGTTTCAAACCCGTGTGTTCAGTGTCTTGTCATATAATGTTTTATCTTCTTTTTTACTCTAAATAGGACCACGGTTTACCACATTAAAACAGTACTATATTGAAAGGAACAGGCAACTCAGACCATACACTCATAAATTAAGTTCTTAAAATCCTGAATTCAAAACAGCTCATACATTATTAGGATATTGGATGAATTTGATCAAAGATGAATTGAATGCTTAGCTTGGATTTACTTGGAATCACTAACAGGCGGTGTCACTTTTAACATGGACTTCTTACCAAATTTATTATCTCGTACATATAAAATTTAATGGGGATAATGCATCTTTCTCTTTTTACTCCACTGGCTCTACTTTTTCTGGTAAACTGCTTCTTTGTCTTTGCTTTGCTGTAAATCTGCACTTACACAAAGAGAGAAATAGAAAAAAAATAAAATAGAAAAAAAAAATGTAAGAGTAAAACTTTCCCAGTTTGCATGCTAAAGCTCTCTGGAGATGCTCTCTTGTCACTTGCACTAAGTGCAGGTCCTGGAGGGTTCTAAAGTTCCAACAATCCACCACAGCCATGAGGCCTGGGAAGACCATAAAGTGTTTTTACAAGGTGACATGACATAAAAACGCAGGGAGAACAGAAAAAGAGCTGAATAGTGTAGGAAAAAAAAGATTAAAAGTTTTCTCATTTGCTCGCTTTCATTCTATATTGTTTGTGCTAGTGCTTTTATATATATTGTGTGTGGATATGTGAGTGTGTCTGTCTGAGAATGAATGTATGTGTTCACGTAAGTTTTTTACGTGTCTGTTTGAAGCTGCGTGGCTGGCTTGAATGGGTGGGCTGGTGGGCCGTTCCCTGTCTGCCATCACCCATGTCCACTTCCACACACTCTGGGCCTCAGTGGGAATGAAGAGGGGATTATGGCTCTGACTGATCCCGGAGCGGCATGCACTTAACACTACTGTAAACAACAGGACCATTTGAGTGGTCCACAACCAAGTTGAACTTTAGATAGAGGACAGGATCTGACTGCATACAGAGGTTTGTGGGCTCCTAGGAAGAGGGTGAGGAAGTAACTTAGTTTTGCTTTAAAGGTTGCCTGCAGTTTATTACAACTCAGGTCTTATTTAGGTCTTGTATTTTTGACCTTATTTTTTTCTCAAATACTGTAATCAACAACAACATTGCTGCAGTGAAATGCCAAAATGAGAGGGAACACTCACATTCATGTTCATATCATTGTTACTATTGCTGTTGCTGTAGTTGTAGGAAAAGATGGTTAAAACCATAACAATATCACCCGAGCTGAATTATTGCTGGGTGGATTGTGACTCTAAAGCCTTAGAGAGGCAATGATGAGTTTTGATACATTGATGTTTAATGGGGTTAGATTAAGCCTATGAGACTTGCTTGTTTTTTGTTTTGCATCCAGTTCTCTGAAGTGGTCTCTGCATGGCCTGGGTTTTTCTTCCTTGTGTTTGTTTTCTCTCCCTTTCGATTAGAGAGGCCTCAAGGATTCAACATAATGGCCTTGCTCAGAGGAATTGGACAAAGCAGAGCTCTTTCCAGGGGATGGGAGAGCTTGAGATGGGGCTTAGTGATATTTTTGCGTGACAGAGGTTCATATAAAAAGATTTCGGTCCATAATTTGCTTGGCTTGGGCCACCTCCAGAAGGGCTGAGGAATTTTGTTCTGTAGGAGTTAGGGGATGGGGAAACACAGAAACTTGCCCCACTAAAAACACCCAGCACAATGTGGTTCACATTTTTCTCCCTCATACTTAATGTACCATGAATTATCTTGCTTTTTCAGATGAAGGGGAAAACTGATTCCATCTCAGTGTAGCAGTGTGGCTGAAACACAGCAGTGCGTGGAGGAGCATACACAGACCTAATCTGAGCCTATGTGAGTCTTGACTGCCAAGCACACAGGCTTTGCCGATCTCGCACTCTGTGCTTCTCCCTCCTTCACCAGACCCACTTTTCCTACAATATATAGGTCTGGATCAGAAAAGGTAAACAAACCCAATGAATGGGTAAGTCAAGAGCCCTTCTGTCTCTGACGCGTTACTTAAATATGTTTGCAGCAACATGTAGTGTACTGATCATTCCCACTTGCCTCTGCTGATGACAGCCAGGGCACAGACTTCCATAAACATAATAAATCACTTTTGATGATAGTGTCTCATCTCACACAATTGACTTTTTTCCCCCTCTTTCTTTTCATTATTTTGTCAAGGCATTTTACATGGGCCAAATGCAACCTGAGCAGGTTTCTGAGTGCAGTTCAAACATCATTATCCTCATCATAATACGCCAATACAATCATCAACAAGCCAGATCACATTCATAGATTTGTTTTAGGAGACTAAAGTTATTTTGTTCAGTACTCTGTGTGTGCAGCTCAGTGTGAGGCCTTTCTCCTGTTCTCCCGTGGGAATGATCCTCTGGCTCTGGAGCCAAAGAATTTTAGCGAAGCACCAATGGTTTATTTTTGCAGCCCTCTGTGGTGTGTCTCAGCCTAGTCTAACCAGCTCAACCAAGCCTGGCTCTGTGCAGCTCACGGAGCAGTTCAGGAAGGGCCCGTCACACCAGATGGTAGTTCAGTCTCTGCCAGCGAGAGGGTCTGAAGGCCTGGCTGCTGGCCTACAACCACAACCTCTGACAGGCGAAAGCCTCGGGCCCTTCTAAGCCAGCACAAAGCACCTTTTCAGGGGCCCTCTCTCCTTTTTCTCCCCCTTCTCAATGCTCAGCCAGGGGCCAGCTACCTCATGGAGCCTGGGAGGGACTGTATTCACAGCAAAAATGGGCTGAAGTTCAACTTTCAGATTCATATGTTCCCTACTGTAGCAAATGGATAAGGCCAGACAGACTCCAGTCAGTTTATAGTAATATCAGAATACACATAAGTTCAGCATATAGAGAAGGTAGAAGCACAGCAGCAATGTATTTTTGATCAGCACTGTATTGATCTAAGGCGTAGAGGGAGGCTGTAGCAGATTTAACTCTCTAATATTCCCAAGCTCTTTCTTGGAAAATTTGAGAAATGGACAAATGTGTCATGCCTAGAGGAGATGGATGCTGACCGGCAAATGAACTCACAACACACAGTGTGTCTAAGTTTAAGCCAAAGGCACACCTTGAACCATTTGCCCTTCTCTGTGCGTTTGCAAACCAATCTCAATAGCAATGCTGCGCCTACACCCATCATTGTTTCTGTATGAAAAAAAAGCAGTGATCCATAATGTTGCAACACTTCACAATTGGCAGGTGGCAGCAAACTCAAAAAGAAAGAAGCAAGAAGCTGTAGAACCAAAAGGCTTTGAGGTAAGTGATTAAGTCAGTAGCTATAATTATCTCGTCTTGCCTGGACAGGACAGAGTGGGCTCTTGTTGTCTCTATATAGACAGGCAGGTAGAGAGGCACATCACTCACTGCACACTTTTATTTAATGACCTCCTTACTGTAAAGAATGAGAACAAGAGAGGGAGAAGTTTCCCTGTACCTGCCCCCAAACTTTCAGCAGTATGCAATCACGCGAGCCATATAAGTCAGAAAGCCAGGGAGGGAGGGGAAGTGGAGGTAATTCGCCAGGAAAAAAAGAGTAAGGGGGAGAAATAAGGAGGGAGACACAAACACAGGCAGCAAAAGAACCAACAAACCATTGAAAGCATATCTGAAATTGACAAATTGAGTAGAGGGGGGGTGAAAGGAAATGAACTGTGCTGGCATTCAGAGAAACAGTCGACTTGTTGTTAGCTGGAAAGAGCAATGCAGGTGAAAAGGGGAGGAGGGTCTTCTGGTGATTTATTTCCCTTGTGATTTATATCCTGTCTGTCACCATGACATTGTCATGGTGATCATTTGTCATTTAGATTGTGAAAACAGTCCACCTGACAAAGGTAGGCGCCAACTTTTGCAGCTGACTATGTGCAAACTTGATTCCTAGATTCTGGTGGGAAATGTTATGCAGTACACAGTGTTGCTTAGAGCTTTTGCATATATGCGATGCAACAAGGATTATATCCATTTTGTTCTGAATGACAAGAAGTTAAATGTTGAAATTTTAATGCCTCCTTAGGAAGTACTTTTGTCTCTTAATCATGCATGTGACAATTCTCATACTCGTACTTTTGGAGACTAAAACAATTCAAACCTCCCAGTTCTATCAATCCTGTCCTCCCTTCTTTCACTTCCTGCTTTTCCTCCCCTCTCCCCCTCGTCTTCTTCCTTCTTGTGCGTCAAAAGTGTTTGTCTGGACTCTTGGGAGCCATAGCTCTGACGAACTGCCCTCCTGAACAGTTTTCAATTAAACATTGTTTATGGGCACGTTTTTTTGTTTTTTTTTATTGGCATGGGTCTGTGTTTACTCATGACAGTGACAGCACTGGAGTGGTTAACAGCCATTTATCTTCATCCAGTCTGTCTCCTGTCACGAAGACCAGCAGAGGCAACACACTCTTTACAATGTACAGCCGTTTTTTTTAATCCTCCTGTCAGTAATATACTGCACTTTCTGTTCAGCTGAGATTATACAAGGAAAGAATAGGAGTTTAACTCTAAACCTGCTCATGCATATTTCTTCGAATTTTGCTGTTTGCATTTTTTTTTTACTTTTCCACATTACAGTAACTCAAAAGAACAAGACACATCTCCACTGTGATTCTAGGTCCTACATACCCAGAAGTCAGCAAAGCATGAGAAAAAAAAATGGATAAAATGATGAATATACAGTAAATAGCTCTATGGAATGAACCACAGTTTGGGGGGACAAAAAGTAATAAGCCATCTTAAATCCTCATTTTGCCATGTCTGTCCACACTTCACCTCTGATCTTATGGATTTATCATTTTATTTATTTATTTTATTTCATTTTTTTCATAATTAGTGTATCTATTCTTAAGTTTAAGGTCACAGTGACCCCTTAGCTACCCCATTCCAATCAGTTCATCCATAAGTCCAAGTTAACAATTGAGTAGAATCTGAAAAAATTCCCTCAAGGTGTTTCTGAGATATACCATTCACAAGAACTGAACCGATAGAGACCCCTTAACTGAATGTAAAGTTCTGCAATGAAAGAGTTTTTGATTAAACTCCCCAATTTAATGCATCCAATTCAATTTACATAAAGAAGCTTGTGAAAATTGTCTTCTGTGCTTCTGAAGGGGCTTTCTGAAGTCAGAAACTGCATATTTTCAGTGTGTTACAAATAGGATGGGTATAGAATTCTGTATACTAGGCAGTGACACTCAGGATTGGTTGTTGCATTTTTTTTTTATGAATTTTTATGAAAGTGCAA
>VUQS01016761.1:5170-17979 GCA_015108495.1 Heterochromis multidens | reverse complement strand
ACTGGACTGGACAAGCAACACACAGCACCTATATAAAAAGGGCCAAAGCAGACTGTACTTCCTGAGGAGGCTGCGGTCCTTCAACATCTGCAGGAAGCTACTGTGGATGTTTTACCAATCTGTGGTGTGCCAGCGTCCTTTTCTACGCTGTGGTGTGCTGGGGGAGCAGCACAGCAAAGAAGGACTCATCCAGGCTGGACAAACTAATCAGGAGGGCCGGCTCTGTGGTCGGCATGAAGCTGGACACTCTGGTGACAGTGGCAGAGAGGAGGACTCTTAACAAACTGCTGGCTATTATGGATAATGCCAGGCACCCTCTGCACACTGTCATAAACAAACAGAGGAGTCTGTTCAGCAACAGGCTGCTTCTCCCTAAGTCCAGGACCAACAGACTTAAAAACTCCTTTGTCTCACACGCCATCAAACTGTTTAACTCCTCGCTGGGGGAAGAGGGGGAGGGGAAACGGGGGGACATAGGAGGACAAAGTATTGATTTATTATTTATTAAGTATATTTTTTATTATAACTGTAATATGACGGTGTACTGCTGCTGGAAAGGGATTAACAAAGTTCTATTCTATTCTATTCTATTCTATTCTATTCTTCTAAATAAAATGCTCTTGAGCCAAGTAAACAATATTCTTGAGGTTGTTTAAGCATTTGTACAGCAATTACCTCTGTAACGTTAAATACGATATTTTTCCATTGCATACTTAAGAATAGGAAACGATCCTCTTGTTCAATTATCAGGCACTGCCTTTGTGTTAAACACAAGAGTTGCCATAGCAACTGACGCACAGTGCTTCCTTGACCTTAACTGTTGTATGCCAGCTACATCCAGTGTCTTAATAATGAAAAAAAACCTGACTCTTACAATACTTAATAAAGTATTACTCTCTTATTATTATGCGTGGGCGATTTATGCATAAACTGCTGATTAATTTAATTTGCTTAGTCCTGAGTCTTTTTTCATTTATCCTGAAAGAAAAGAAGAATAAATAACAAATGTTAAAAGTTTTCTT
The DNA here is from genome assembly GCA_015108495.1 of Heterochromis multidens. Taxonomy (NCBI): domain Eukaryota; kingdom Metazoa; phylum Chordata; class Actinopteri; order Cichliformes; family Cichlidae; genus Heterochromis; species Heterochromis multidens. Next base: position 16,957 of record VUQS01016761.1, on the reverse strand, counting down.
TACCTGGTAGAAGTTTTGGAAACCCTCGTCAGTTAGGGTGATGGAGATTGAAAAGATAGAGTAGGTGGTGTTTTGGTCAAAGCCAGTTTCACTGTTTCCTCCAAACAAAGCCACAGCCCAGCACCTTTGGAAACAGAGACATGGAAACATAAAAATAAATTAACACTAATAGCCCTGTGAGTAAAGGATTACTCACTGTCGTATACTGTAAACTGAATGGACATTAAATATGTGCAGGGCATTCATGTTTCCAGGCTGCAAACACTTTACTTCCTACTAGGGGAATTAAAAAATAAATAAATAAATAAAAAAGAGCTTTAAAAACTTTAAATTAAGAAATTACATGTAATATTCAATGGTACGTTTTGTTTTCATTCACTTGAAAAACAACTTGCAGACACTTGAAACTTGTTGGGTACTACATCCAGGTGCATAAAGACATGTTCCATTTTCATGATGATGCACTTAAAGGATAGTTTTGTTTGAGAAGTCTGCTCTGTATTACAATAGGTAACTAGGATGAATCTAAAAAATTTTCATACTGCAGTTTTCATACTGTACTTAAAAAAATGTACTATTAAATTGGCCTCTATGGTGTATATTTTAATGGATTTATCAACAGGGAAAATGTCTGCAAAAACAATGGTATGATAAGTAATGTTCTACAGACGGACATAGAGGTAATTTCCAAATTTCACAAAGGGGGACAACATGTTCCCATTTTCAAACCGGTCTCTTGGCCCTTTTTGCTGGGATTGTCTGAATTCAATAAAAAAAAAAACCACTCTACTGCCTTTGCAGTTTGGGAATTGAGTCAAAGTACACTCAAATTTCACTGTTGTCATTTATCAACAATTGAAAGCATCACACACAGTAAATAGGAGCAATTCTATCCAAGTGGCGCTGATGGTAAAGGGAGTATTGGATGGGCTCTTGGTATCAGGGGATGACACAAGGTTTGGTAAATCACTTCACCACTTAGCAACAAGAGGCTGAAATGCACTTGTACAGCCATATCCAGAGATGAGAACGTATGAATCACATTGTCAAGTGGGATGGCAAAGTGTATAGTATGAAGATTGGGCTCAAACACTCAGGGCTGGCACAGAGCGAGAAAAAAAAGCTCATGTATACCCAGCAAATTGAAGAGCTTTTAATTGGGTTTTGGAGTGTCCTCAAATCAGAAAAACAAACAGACAGAAGCAATAACACTCACTTCTTCCTAAGCACTGAGAGGATGCTTCCTGTGCCTTCATGACCAATCAGCCAAGAGATGTAGTGGAGAGGCTTCACTCTGACGAAAATGAAAAGGAGAAACAAAAAACATTGATGCAATCCATCTACAATCAGGGGAAAAGCATGGTATCTTTTGGCTGGTCTAATTCAATTTTTATATGAAGAGACATCACTGGACAAAAAATATAGGCATGGGAAAAAAAAAAAAAAAACACAAAAGATTTTTTGCAATCAAGTGAGAGGAGAGCATGGTCTGCCATGAATCATCTTACTCTTCATTTGTTGTATATCTTCTGCATGCAGCTCACCTGTAGTATTTCTCCTGTGGAGGAAGAGCCCAGGTGATATTCAGAGCATGAACTTTCCCAACAGGAACAACTGCAAATACAAACAGGTGGAGAAACACCATCAAGCAGCTGAATCAAAAGATACATTTTCCATCTTAGTTTTTTTTAGAGGCCTGGAGATGTAAAACTATCCTGACACTGATAGGAAAAGCAAAGATTAAAAGAAAGCCTGATACTATCATTTAAACCAGAGGTTTACTTCAGAGCTCTTTCCTTTATCTGTTACATATATAAGGGGCCTATTGTGCATTTTCTTATTTTCTCTCATGTTTATACACTTTCACAGTGGTCAGTCATATTAAACTTGGCCAAGTATTCCCAGGTATTCAGGCTTCTGACTGCTATAAACAAACACTCTGTTTCCAACAGTTTTTTCTACTCTTGGCTCTGTAATGATGTCAATGATGGGGGATATCCCTAATATGGTCATTAAAATGGCCTGTCTAACAAAGTGGATAAACTAAGCAGCTTCAACAAGCCCCTGTACAAGATAAGAATTATTTTTACTTTTTACTTATTTTCAGTTTTAACTGTGAAAAACTACTCTAGTAGAGTCCAAGAATAAAAATATGGAGCTGGAAATGAGATCAATAAGTCCCCTTTAAAACTGCAATTGGAACCAACTTGACAGCCTCAAGTAACTCATCTCAGCTGACACATTATACATTCTGGTCTCCAGCCGCTGTTCTCAATACATCCAGACTCAATACAAATGTCTGTATATGCATCATCACAAGGACTGAGTGAAAGCCGGTTTGGGATTAGTGTCACTTCAAGATGTGAAGTGAATTATTTCTTTGTGCTCACCAACTAGCCAGTTGGCTAATAAGCAGAGAAGTGATGGATTTCACAGGATTGAAATGATGTGTCACAATCATGTCAGCGCTTCTATTGGCCCAAATGTAGAAGGGAGTAATGGACCCAATGTGCTTGTACTATTTGCATAAATGGCCCACAACTGGATATGCAATTTTAAATGAGACAGTATGTTTTTATTAATGATAGTAAATTACTCTGGAGACCCCTGGGCTGTAAGTCATGGACCTCTGGGGGACTCCAAAGGTCCCACTTTGAGAATCACTGCTTTAAAACCATCTTGTGACCTGTTGGGCTTATTTATAGGTGTGAAACTTCAGTTCACCAGATGTGCTTAGACATATGCAGTAAGGTGGAGTAGTACCTCTGTAGAGCTTGCTGAAAGCCTGCGTGTCAAAAGGATCCCGCATATCAGAGAAATCTGGCTTGGGCAAACCACTATAAACACAAAAACACTACTATGAGGATTAACATCAATTAAACAGTGCCAAGATGTAATTAAAGTGACTTCAACCCACCCTTATGTTTTAAGTAACATAGAAAACAGTTAATGGAAAAGGTTTCAAGTACAAGATTGAGGATGGCTGTCTCCAATTACTGTTTACACAATTGGAGAAGTAATAGCACATTATTTCTGTCAGGCAGAGCTATAAAATCCTTTCATTCATTTAAACCTTGATGAAAATTAATTTAGTTCATCTAAAGAAGTTAAAGTCACTTCAGGCAATTTTATAAGGATAGATGCAAGCATGTGAAAATGTAATCCTTTAATTGAAATGAAAGCCTTAAAAACTGGAGGTTATGTGTTTTTTTTTTTGGTGTAACAGTGACACTGATTCACTAAAAAAGGTTCTGCAATGACTCATAAAGCATACGGAAGCTCTGTAAAAAACACTAATTCAGCTCAGCTCCGCTTTAGAGAGAAGAGATCCCTTCCAGGTGCATAATTTTGAAGAAAAAAAAACAAACGTTTGAGATGAAGAAAGCGGAGAAAGAGATGGCAAAAAGGCTTGACATTTACATTTGAGCAAAGGATATTGAGACTCAATCTATATAGCGCCAGCTCCTCATCACAGTGACTGAGAGCCTCTTCTTGAATACTCACTTGTTAGGCACCTTGCTGAAGATCTCTCTGACCCACTCCTCCAGAGTGTCCAGCTTCTCTAAAGGACGCAGTGAGTGAAGGAGGATAAATTAGAGTTTGAGTGTGTTTCAATTATTCTGGCTGGAAACAACTCACAATTCTAAGATTTGGAAAGAAGTCAGTATAATAAGGACACTTGTTAAAATGCTTGTTTAAAAAGAAACTGTGTTACTGTGTAGCTTTACATGCTTTAATATAATGTTAAGGCATAAATGACAATTCATGACTTTTGGTGTTTCTAACTAAATAAGGTATAGACTTTTTTTTTTTTTTTTTTTACAGTTTTTAAATATTGCTAATGCAAAGAAACCATAAATCTATATTTAATGCCATTGCATTATTGTATAGTGAGATGTAGCTTTTGTATTGTGCATTGTAGCCTTTTTCATAAACAGTTTAATGCATAGCATGATAATTTAATTTAATTGTGACACAGCCCTTTCCCATGCATGTTTCAAATTACTTAATGGAAGTCAAACAAAATGATTACAGTACAGTACATAATTTTAATTCAATGACAAAGGGGCAATTGTTCACAGTGTTCACTTATTCTTTATCCCTTCTTTTGTGCCAAGTCAACAATCAATTCACACTGTTGCCTCGCAGCAAGAGGGTTACTGGTTCGAATATGCCAGCCAGCTGGGGCATTTCTCTGGTCTCCCCAGGCTTGTATGGGTTTTCTCCAGGTACTCCGTATCTCTCCCACAGTCCAAAGACATGCATGTTACCTGGTGACACAATGTGTCTTTTGTCCTGTCTTTCTCCCCTCACCCCCAACCGGTCACGGCAGATGGCTGCCCCTCCCTGAGCCTGGTTCTGCTGGAGGTTTCTTCCTGTTAAAAGGGAGTTTTTCCTTCCCATTGTCACCAAGTGCTTGCTCATAGGGGGTCGTCTGATTGTTGGGGTTTTTCTGTATTACTATAGGGTCTTTACCTTACAATACAAAGTGCCTTGAGGTGACTGCTGTTGTGATTTGGCACTATATAAATAAAATGGAATTGAATTAAACTGATTCTCAATTGGCCATAGGTGTGAATTTGAGCATGAATGGTCTGTCTCTCTGTGTTAGCCCTGCGACAGACTAGTGACCTTGCCTTATGACAGCTAGGATGAGCTAAAACCCCCTGTGACTCTAAACCAGATAAGCGGTTAAGAAAATGGATGTATGGATTTATGGATGGATTCTTTAATAAAACATGTAAAAACCAGGCAGGATTGTTTAGCTGTGCTTCAAAACAGATGTTTTCCCTTGTTGATACGGAAGCTCTAAAAAAAGACTTTTTCGGGCAACAGTGATCGATACTTGTGTCATTTAGAATAAACTAGTGTAACTTCAGTAAATTTGCCTTTGGAATTAGCAGAACCAGGTGTTTCCACATTAACCAGCAAAAATCCTAAGGCCTATAGGTATGAAAAGCAATGTTTAACCGCACTCTCTGGCCAAATACTTCAGGTCAGTTACACCTCTGACAACAAGCAGAACGATTAGTATAATGTGGTAATATCATATCACCACATTACATAGATACCACACAAAGCGGTAGAGTTGATTAAAAAAATAACACACAAGTGTTAACCAAGGTGCAATTTTATGAATATTATAAAACCTTGCGTTAAAGGAAAGGTGTCTTCATTGTTTAGTATTTCAATGCTTCAACAGAAATGACGGTTATAAATATTCTTAGTTGTTTTACTCCAATTAGCGATCACTGTAACACCTTTGCATCCCTCTACACTGGCAGAATTTTAGAAGACAGTACAAGAGGTGCAACAAGAATGACTTTTACCGAGGGCCAGTAATTGTTTCATGAAGATGGCATTTCTCAGCACCAAATGTCAACACTTCATCATTTTACTTGTATGGTGTAGTTAATTAGCTGTGTGATACTTTCTGTGAAACCAAGAAAATGTATTAGATACTTTGTATGTGACTTTGTTTTGAGTATTACAGCAATCCGAGCTGATTCGGGAATGATTATCTACAGTTGGCTGAACATGGATGAAGTGGATCCTTATTAGAGATAATGATCGTCTGAATTTTTGATTAATCCACAGATTGCTTTTTCAATGAATCGGTTCGTTTGGTGTATGAAATTATTGAAACCAATTACATTTCTGTCAATCTACTAATCGGCTAGTTCTTGATGCATAATAAATGGGACCGATTTTCCTGACCTTTTGACTGCACAGCCAGAGTCATGTAGTGGGCAGAGTAGTATTTCTTCCAGAAGGCACGCAGCCGTTTATACACATTGATCTTCTTTCTTTTTGGCTCCTGCTTCAGTGTCTCCGCATTCCCTGGTATTGTGACAAGTCAACAATCAATTCACAAACATATAACACAACAGAAAGAAGGGCTTACACATGCAGGGATATCAGAAGGCAGGTAAATTGGCACCAGTTTCAGCACTCCTGTTTGTTATTGCTGAACATACCCCAAGGAGGCCCTGCGTGTATCATTTGTCCCAGCGGTTGTGTTTACTAACTCACCCCAGCAGAACTTGCCCATAGGGTGTCCAGGTTTGGCCAGACTGCCAAACAGCATCTCTTTCCTGTGGGAATCAGATGGCTTAGCCAGCTGGTACTCTGATAGACAGAAGGAGGGACACGGGAAAAGGTAAGATGGTAGAAAAAGACAAATATCTATGGCGTTAAAAAGAGCTGTGTGTGGAAAACACAGTAAAACGATGTATAAGAACCAATATTGATTTCTCAGATTGCAAGAGTGATGCCCATAGGCACCAAGACCCACCACTGTCAACAGCCTCCACCTCCCTGTCAATGGCATCTCGAATCATCAGGGGGCAGATGAAGAACTGGGCCCACCTGAGAGGACGACAGGACAAAGCGGTAATAATCAGAGGCCTCATATCAGCCAGATGGACCGACAGACAGAGCACACAAACACATAAACGATCGGATGTAGATGGATACACATGACAGACAACAGCAGAATGGTAACTGAGTGAACCCATATTAGATATCCAAGTGCACATCATAAGCCACACTACATCAATCAGCCTCTGAGATCTAAATATGTGAGATCCAATTTTCATAACCTTCATATCACATACTTTATACACCCATGTTGTTTAGATTGAACTAAAACCTTTAACTTTATCTAAACGCAGGTCCAAAAATATAGCACGCTGTTGTGTCTTATAAAATAACAGTGGCAATACAGCTGAAATTCCTATCTTGTCGCATAATATGGATCACCATCAGACATGCCAGTGGTTTAAATGAGCTTAGTTTTAAGTCATTACTAAAAGGGGATTTAGGCATGATTTAAATTAAAACTGGTAGTGCCAAAAACTATTTTCTTAGTCTGTTACTTGGCACTAACTACCAATAAGTGTGTCTGTTTGATTCACTCATACTGTTTATAAATACAGCTTGCTAACCAAACTTGATATGGTTAGCTGATAACTTGCCACAGCACCTTCTAGTTCAAATATAGTCATTTCTGGCCATATTTGGACAAACTGGTATTGTGGCAGTCAAAACTGTAAAACTGAGGTTTCAAAATGCAAAGTCCAGAAACCAATGGATGATGTTGTGGCGGCTATGTCCACAAAGCTAATTTCAGGTTGCTAAAAAAATTCTAGGGCTTAATAGTAAAGAGAGGCTAATATGGAATATGGCTGACACATGCCAAACATTTTCACACTATAATCATCAGACCCTCAACAAGCTAAAGCATAATTTACCAAATGAAAGTTGTAAAGTGCCTTCCTGTTTGGATTAGACCAACGATTTTCCCTTAAGGCCTCTAAACTTTTGGCTTCAACCTACCTACTAGTTATTAAGAACTTTACACACAAACTTGGTAATACATTTATAAACAGCAGCTCTAACTGTTCTAACCTGTCTCCATTGTTCCATGAGTTTATTTTCTCCTTTTTATCTTGTTTCTGTGTCTTGTGTTTATCTGTAAATCATTGCCACCTCTTAAAGATGACTGCTCCAAAAAAAAAAAAAAGAAAAATCTGACTCTTCCTAACCTGTCAAGAGCCTCTTTGAAGTTTTTCCTCTGGATGTCAAACTGGAAGATGGTCCTCTCACAGTCGGTGGAGGCATTGTCGCTCCCACCGTGCTTCTTAAGGAAAGCATCAAAGCCATTTTCTGATGGATACTTCTCACTGCCCATGAACACCACTGGGAGACAACGAAATAAGAGTGAGGGTGAAAAGAGAGAAGGGATTATAAATCAACCAAAAGAAAAGAAAAAAAAAAAGGGAATGCAAAGAAAATCTACCAAAGCTGCTTGCATGATGTGTCTTTTGTGGTTTTCTTATTTATCTGGACAATGAGACAAATGCAGACAATAACACATCACATTTCTAGCTCAGCCTTAATAGAATTTTGATAACTCTGTCTCAGATGTAGCTGCACACATAACTCTAAATAGTGCTGGGAATATTTGGTGACAGTATGAGAAAAGGTTTCCTTTCAGAATGATCATTTGGAAACAATGTTTAACAATCACAATTGGTAGAGGAGACAGATAGCAATTTCTTTGCTGATAGTAGCATCAATAGATTGGATTGCAATTCTGAAGTTATGCGGCATTTTGTGCAAGCCTAGCTCTTTTTTTCAGCTGAAGAATCTCTTGCTTACTTTCTCATACTGAATGCAGTGAGTTCTTGCCTAATTCTTGTAGGCGAGGGAAGGGTTATCTGCCAGCAAGGCAAAGTAGACATCAGCCCACAGTGCCCCAGACTTCCAGGGGTCCCACGTTCAGTGTCACTTGGTTGGTAGTAAATTAATTATTTGCACCTGACATTCTGAGACTTTCCTTATATAGGAATACTCTATTTTTAAAAATTTTTAGGCATCATGTGCTTATATGACATATAAGATTTAAAAAAAAAAGATATACAGTAGAAGACAGCTGCAAATGATCAAAAGTAACTGGTATACAACAATCTTTGCTGGGTTGTTTGCTGTTTACTGTATCTTGAGATGCATTATTATGCATTCTATGTAGTAAATGGGCATTTATAAGTGATGAGTTAGATGCATAATGCACAGAGAGCAGGAGGAAAAGTGGGTCAAAAGGAGCCTGAAAACTAATTTTTTGCCTTGTGGCCCCACAGTGGGTAGATCTGGTCCCTCTGGAGAGGGATATTCTGGGAAATGTCACATATTGTTAACTGATACTGAATGAGACAAAATAGGCTGAGAGGCACACTAAATAATTAAAAAAAACTACACAAGGATGCATTTAAAATTAGGATCTATGATAGGAAACATTGAAAACATATCTGAGGATGTATCTGGGGATGGAGAAACCACTGAATTAAAGAACAAAAAAAAAAAAAAGATGACAATACTTGACTGCTGGATTAATTACTCACTGTGTTCCAGAAAGTGAGCAAGGCCGGGGAGATCACTGGGGTCACTGAAGCTGCCCACACCAACACACAATGCTGCTGCAGACTGAAACACAGGATATCAAGGCATATCTGAGTCTGGCATTGCACTTCAGGGAAAACTTGGGTGATATTCTGTTTATCTTGCTGCCAAAAAAGGCCATAAAAACAGAAACCAAGGTAATAAAGTACTGAGACGTCGACCACAAAACTGTTGCGTTTGATAGTTTTATGGCCTTAGCTGACAATATCAAAAACTAACCTTATCTTTTAAATGCCAAAAGCAATATACGAATAGAAGTTTCAAGTGCAGACATGTTTAAAGTAGTGTTAGCTCCAAATGTTTACTCTTAGACTGTACTGGGGTAGCTTTGCATGATTAACAGATTGTAATAATTCTGATTTATCTTATAGTGGGCATTAGTGGAGCCCCTCAGATCATCCACCATCTGAAACAAGCCAGTATAACTCCTCTGTCTTTAAGACCACCTTCACTTTAAAGGTAGAGTCAGGCGTTTTTTTGAGGTTACTTTACAGAAAAAAAAAAAGAATATTGTGTTCATAGATATACACTGATTAGTGTGTAAGTACATCTTCCAACAAATCGATGTATTCTCATAAACTTAGAATTAATCCATTAAAAATACATAGGAGCAGGTGCCGGGTTGTGGAAGCTGCCATGTTGCCCCGCCGTCTTGAATACAGTGGCCAAGATGGACATCGCCGTTCTAATCACGTTTGATGTATGTGGCTAAAGACTGGCCACATACTTAGTACGCCAAAGGCGGAGGAGAAGAGAACTTGTAGACTTTTGTATGCCGTGGAGGCAAATTTTAATTCGTGATTGTACTTTCAGACTCAAGATATCAAGGATGATACCTATGTTTTATCATCTGAGAAGAGGTCCCCTTCACCAAAGAAGCGAAAACATGAAGGAAAGAGACAACGTGACCGGCATCGGAATAAAATGTCATCCTCCTCCTCCTCACCTCAAGCCTCAGCTCCTGAAATGAAGTCAGGACTCTAAAACATGCAAAAGTGCATAAACATGCTTATTTATTCCCGATACTGTCGCAATTACTTATTGTTAGCAGATTAGACATGCGACCCTCCTGTCGCCGGACAGCTGACAACGAGCCGGTTAAACAACATCAGCTGGTTATAAGTTAACGTTATGCCTGCTAATGTTGGGCTTGAGTGTCCTAAAAATCACACTTTCCCTCTGATAAACAGTTTGATTACATTCTTACATTGTATGAGAGTTTATTCACTCAGTGTCTGAGTCCAACAATGTTAGATCCACTTCCAAGATAGTTTCACGAACGGCGGCTAACAGCGGCAAAAACAGCAACGCTTACGCCAGAGCCAGAGTTGTTTGTCCTACAGCAGCCACCATAGCTAGGATTATACACTTGAATCAGGAGGGGTAAGAAAACAGAATTCAGTTGACGGCAATGTGCAATCTACTGACATATAATGGTGAGATTTTACGCACTGTAACTTTAAGACAACTTTCTCCTGATTGGTCGGCGTTCACAAACAGAAAGTTTGAACATCAGGTGGGTGGGGCTTCGTTGCTTACAGCTACTGCTGTGCGCCTGAGATTACCATATCAGGGGCATCTTCTTTCGATCGCATTAGATGTAGAAAAACTGTCTGAAACAGAGCATTTAGTGCAGTCTGAAGCCTGAGAACATACTCTGACCTCAATATTTGATAATCCACCAGTGTAACAGTAAATATGTTACAGAAAATACAGAAAAGCATAAACTTTAAGTAGTTCCCAGTTTGTGCAGTCATGTTTTAAATTTGTTTTGCACATTATTTCAGATAGTGTAGCTTCACAAAACATAAATGAAGTCTATATTAAAACCTCTCCTGCTTCCTGTACCTGTTTCTCTGCATTTCCTTTCTTCTTTTTCCCCTCATTGTAATCATCTTCATCATCGCTGCCCTCATCCTCATCATCTTCCTCGGACTCGTCCTCTGATCCGTCTCCAGATTTATCGTCCTCCTCCTCTTCTTCACCTTCATCTGAGTCTTCATCTTCTGTCAATCCACTGTAATCTGAGATGAGCAGAGCTCGCAGCCCGTTTTCTAACACAATGTACCTGAGGAGAGTAAAGTCAAAGGTGAGATAACACAGGGAGTTTGGAGAAACACTGTCGTGTCATTTGAGTTTTAGAGCTTTCATTGCTTTTTCTTAACGGCTTAACAGTTATCCCTTTGCAGATTGTATCTTATACCCTTTCAGCCTGTCTTGTGCTATGCTTTTCACAGCAAAAATTCCATCTATGCCCCACAGAGGCCTGAGGCACTGGTCTGTGCTTAAAGCATGAAATCATCCCATCACAGTACAATAATATTGCACTGATCCAGCTGGATGGGAGGCTCAATATCATTTTTGGATCTGGGTTAGTGGATCTGGGTCGTTTTGTCAGCACTTTCACAGTCATGAATGCAGAACCTTAGCAAGATGCCTTTCATTACACATAAAATCCTATTAATACCGCCGACTGAGAATAACATACGTAATAGAAAAGATAAATCATGTAACTTTTTTTTTTTTTTACAGTACAATGAATAATTTAAATCCACATGGGAATCTAGTAGGAATGTGTGCAGTAGAGGAGTATTTTTTTTTTTTTACCTGTACTGTTTGGGGTCACTGGGTGATTTGATGATCTCTCTGTCACCAACATTATCCTCCCCTTCTACCCCTCCTCTTGAGTCCCCGGCAGCCTGAATCTCCTCCGGGGACTCCGGCTCTGTATCTTCTGCTGAAGCTCCCACTTGGACCGAGCCCGGAGAGTCAAACGCCGGGGCGTTTCTTGACTTGTTTGTTTGCGGCATCCTCAGCAGAGATGAT
>VUQS01016746.1:16553-28076 GCA_015108495.1 Heterochromis multidens | reverse complement strand
CAATCACCGGACCATTCATCGTTTGTCATCGCGGCGAGGTTATGCTAATGCGGGCTAAAAGCACAAACTAAATGCACATTCTTTATGCCTGAGTCATCAGATTAACCTCGCTGTCCTCTGCCCCCCTCCCCTCCCTTATTTTAATAATGAAGAAATAAATAACGCTCTCCACATGCGTGACTCTGTCCGTCCTCTCAGCTCGCCGGCTTCACTCTGCTCCTGCTCGCCGTAAGCCAGCGGGGGCCGGCTCCTGGAGCAGAAATGAATCTGTGCGCCGACGGTACGAGTCCCCCTTCCTCCCCCCCCACCTCCCTTTGGCTAATTGGCTCAGTTGGCAAATTGCTCATACAATAAAGAAAAGGGAGAAAGGGGGTGGAAAAACTCGAGGACAGAGTTCTCCTCGCGTCGGCCGGTAATGTGTTTGGATTGAATGGGTTCACTGCGAGCTGCAGCCGGCTGGTAAACATTTCAAACATTCAGCCATGAAGAGACACTTAAGAAAAATTGTCCTCTTTTATTTGCGATTTGTGCTAATTCACACATCGTGTTCACATCTTTTAGAAGGAAGTCATTTGTCTGTGGTTGTCACTCATGCATTTAGTGAACACATTTTTATGCTTCAGAAATGAGAGTAAAGACCAGAAAAGAGGATTTTGTACAGTTAAAGAGAAGAATTGGATGTTTGTCTAAGAAAGGAAATCCTCAGGGTATTTTTTTGGAGTTTGGTTTATAGACGGCATCCTTAAATATCTATTAAAATACAGCAGACTTGGTCAAGAATAAAATAATAAATGCTGGACTTGTTTCCATCATTGTTCCTATCATTGTTCCCATCACCAGAACACTGAAAGGGCAAATGACAAGCCAACACATTGCTGAGGTTTTCTGCATATTAAAATATATATAAAAATGGACATAGCCACTGTGACATCACCTATTGGTTTGAAGAGTCCTGTTTTGAAGCCTTCATTACAGCTCTTTGGTGAGGCCACTAAGCCATATTTGAAAGGATGGGTAAATTATAAAATTTAACTAATCAAAACTGGAGCACAGACTTGTTAGTCTGTTAGTACAATTACAATCACACAGCAAGCCTTATTATTTGTCAGCTAATTGCATTAAAAATGCCCCAAAAGGGACAGACTGAGCATAAACTATCACAATATGCCGACGATGTGATTTTATTGATTTTCTTTAACATGGGACTCTGTGGGGATGGACTTTTTGGACTACAGCATTAGTTTTATTTTTCAGTCCTGGAGGTTTCAGCTTGATTTAAAAATACATATATATATTTCTACAGTCATTGCATGGCCAAGGTTAGGCCAACTTGAGATAATTATTCTTAAAATAATTATGAAACAGTTGGTAAATGAATCTTAGCAAAAAACATTTAATAGTCACTTATCATTTAATTGCTTTAAGAAGCCTTAGCATCAGTTTTCATGATCTCTAAAGTGAATATTTTTTAATTTGTTGATCAGAGTAACAAGACACTTGAAACAAAGGTATTTAAAACAGAAGTTGGGGTTACTTTATGAAAGAAGCTAGCATTAGACTTTTAATCTGAACTGAGTAGAGCCTGACCCGTACATTGGCCCATTTGATATGATTTTAGATACATGACTGACCTCAGAAATGCTGCATCAGCCGAGCTGTTGCACCATTTAAATTTATATTAATGTGTAATATATGTATTGTTAGATCAGGCTCTTGTTTTTACTTTGGTACATTACGGTCATTTTCACGGTGAAAGCTTTGTTTTAATCATTAGCAGCCTTTTTTTTTTTCTGCTGCCTCCTCTGCTACAATAAAATCTCACCTTTATGTGTTTTAAATCGAGCTCCTGATTAATCTGGCTCTTGGCTTTGTCCTGTCCATTTAGGAGAAACCCTGTTACTGAATTAAACCCCTTCCCCCCTTTGTAGTCAGACAGGTCCACTCATCTGCATCCAGCTAATCTAGTAGGAAATGTCAATGGCTTCCTCGGCCACGAGGCCTCAGCCTTCAGGGTCACCACTGCTACTGCTGAGCCTACTTCCTCTTTTGGATCGGTGACAGGAGGCCCTGAAAGACCCACAGAGGAAGTCTTTGTCAGTTTGATGTAGACAGCAAGTCAGATTATTTCTAATAGGAGCAGTCGGTGTTAAGCATTGGATAGAGCTTAGATTTACCTCTCCAGTGGTTACATGCTGTTTTGGTAAAATTTTAACCCTGTGAGGTCGAAGTCCGTGATAAAAAGTAACTCTAATCGTAGTTGGGAGTTTTTTTAGGTGTTTGTGTTCAGGTAGAATGGTTTTTGTGGTCTCCTGATTGCCAAGACTTGGGAGAACTGATTTAAAATCCAAAAACGCTTAGAGGTAGGGGTATGTAGATCTCTTAGGGTTAAACTGGCTGTGTGCAGTCTTGATCTTGATCCATGAACTGTTTATCCAAATAAATGTTATTTATGAAGGAATCAAGAGTCTTTACTCTTCGTCTGTAGACCTTTGATTCAGATAAGGAAACGTGGCTGAGGAGAGATCCTTCAGACATTCAGGTGATGAACAACAAGGCAGATTAATAATGTAGACTTTTTAAATGACAAAAATACTGAATGTAAATGTATGAAGAATATGATCTGGACAAAGTCGAGCAAGCTTCACGTATCATTTATGGCCATATCATCCTGATCTCGGAGAAACTTCATCTGTCTTTGAACCAAATGGACCAGAACTTTGTGCCAAAAATTAAAATGTTATAGCCCAGGGAAGTCTGATATTTGAGGACGAGACAATTACCCTTTCACAACTTTGAATATGCTATGAAGGGGTAAGAAGTAGGAGTGTCTTCTCCTTGGATTAAAGGCATCTTTGGTAAACTTTCCCAATAGGAGGAGTGTTTTCCTGAGAACAAATTTAGGAAATGAAGGTCATGTCAAAGTTCCCGCATGGTTCAGAAACAGTCTAACATTGCTGACTGGTCAACAGTTACAACTTGAGATGAACTTTGTTCTTGTTGAGCCTTCTGGCTTCTGATTTATTGATCTACCTCCAAATCAGTGATTGATTTCCATTTGTTTTCAATTTGTTTTCATTGTCCTGTTCATCATGATCATGATGAGGTGACGTTGATGCATTCCTGTCCTACATGGATCAAACACCACCTTGGCCATTAACATTGTAACGTGTAGTAGATTATCAGCTTCTTTTACACTAGAGAAGGTGCCCCTGATATTTTCTCCTTCCTGCTGTCTCTCTCTCTTTGACTTTTCTTTCTTTATATCTGTGGTTACTTCTCCTCTTCCACCTCTTTTTATGAAACCTCTCCCTTTCCTCCCCCTTTCAGTATCTGTGCAGCATCACTGGAGCATTGCGTTTCACCCCAGAGATCAGCTTCCCATCGGTTTGCTCCATTTCTCCTCCACCTCTTCTCCCACTCTTTCTCTCCTCATTTGCATCATCTCTGACTCTCCTGTCCGAATTAACCCCTCCATATCTGTCTAATATAGTCTCATGGCTGCCTTCAGCCCAACTCACCCCTGCCTCCCCTCACAGAGACCTTTCTCACCCCACCACCCTCCCTTTAATTATCTGTGCCTATCCAAGGGCAGCTAACGACCAGCTAGAAAGGCTAATTGATTTCAGCCTCTTCTCTTCTTCTTCCTTCTCATCTTCTCTTTTCTGCTGTAAAATAAAACAAAGCATGCACATTTTCTGCATGGATTTAAAGCAGAATTAGTGGCATATTTTCCTCCTCACCTTGTTAGAAGCTCCTCCATTTGACGGTGATTTATCTTAAATGCACATTAGGTCAGGCAGCTAGCTGATGCTCTTATCCACGCTCTATCTATCTATCTATTAATCTATTAATTAGAGGGCTAATTAGGCCAGAAGAGAAGCCACTGACACCATGTCACTCTTAACCCCGTTTCCTACCGCTCATTACCTCATACACACACATGCAGCCATACACACACACACACACACACACACACACTATTCCTGCACACTGTAATTAATGACGGGCTTTAACAGCAGTGTGGTGGCTCATACATCTCAGCTCCTCTCTGCAGGCTGAGCTGAGCTGGAGAATCCTCTTTTTGTCTGCATTTATTATTTAATTTTTACTTCATGCGTGAAAATCAGGAAATGACCAAATCTAACCTCCTAAGGCCACTTTATTAGGTACACCTCGCTAGTATTGAGTTGGACCCCCTTTTTCCTTCAGAACCAGTGTTAATTTTGACAACAAATTTAGATTTAGTTTTAGTCATAATTTAGGCGTCTAAATTCTTTTAGTTTTAGTCGACTAAATATCAGAAGATTATCGTTGATTCAGTGACTAAACTATAAATTGTTAAAGTTTGTCGTGTTTTTACCGGTGAGAGTCGCTCCACACGGTTTACAAAGTATCTCATTTTCCTTGACATCAAATGTGAAATGTGTCCATATGTCTACTCTTCTCTTCCTTCCAAGTGTTGACATTTTTTTGTGTTTTCATGAGAAACTGGGAGCATGGGAGCTGCACGTCTAACCTTACCGCACACGGAGATTACTTCTGATTGGATCACTTCCAAACCTGTCCTGCCTCTCTACACAACTTAATTAGTTCTGGTTGGATCTCATCTCTCCAGAGTCATCTAGTTTTTATTCATTGATGAAAGTGTCAGTACAGTTCATCACAGTTTTAGTCCTCGTGCATTAGTTTTTATTTAGTTATCGTCTTGTTTTCGTCAGAACAAAACGGTTGTTGACGAAAAACTGACACAAATTATTGGTCAATGAAATTAACACCGTTCAGAACTGCCTTCATTCTTTGTGTCATAGATTCATAGCCTCAGTTTCCTGTTTAGCCTGCAGGAGTGGCACCCGGTGTGGTCTTCTGCCGCTGCAGCCCATCCGCTTCGAGGTTCGATGAGTTTGTTGTACCTACCTTTGTTGTGATGAGTGATAATTTCAGTTTTTGTTGCCTTTCCATCAGCCAGAAGCAGTCTGGCCATTCTCCTCTGTTCTGTGGCATTAACAAGACATTTTCACCCAGAGAACTGCCGCTCACCCATTTTCGGACCATTACCTGTAAACTCCACAGATGTTTGTGTGGGACAATCCCAGTAGATCAACAGTTTCTGAAATACTCAGACCAAAGTCACTTAAATCACCTTTATTCCTCATCCGGATACTCACTTTGAACTTCAGCAGGTCGTCTTGACCATGTCTACAGGCCTAAATGCATTGAGTTGCTGCCATGTGACCGTCTGATTAGATATTTGCATTAACAAGCCGTTAAACAGGTGTACTTAAGAAACTGTCAGAGTATAGAGTTAGGTAATATGGATGTGGTGCTTGGACTTTGTTCTCACAGGGTTAAAAAGCTGCAATTGGCAATATATTTGCAGAGGGGAGGTCTCTGTGAAGCCAAAGCAATACAAAGAAAAGCTAGCAAACAGTGACTTGGACAGTGAACCATTTCAGGACTGTATTTGTGGTGATTTTCTTGCTCTTATTTACATAGTTTTAAAATGCTGTTAGAATTTGTTTCAGCACAGAAATGAGTATTGATTTAAAACTAATTGGAATCAGGAGAAATGGCCTCTCAGCTGGTTTTTGGGACTTTCTAGATAAAATTAGTCATTGGGTTAATCTTTTTCTAGCTAACAAATATGAAGGTAAAAGAGCATAAGATACACTATTCATCCCAAAAGTTGTTACAGCAGCTAAATCATGAAAAACCAACTATCACAAATAAAAATAGCTCAGAAAGTTTAAAAAATACACAAAAGAAGAAGCTCTATTAAATAAAAAATAGGAAAAAGTGAAGATCTTAATAAATCTAAATCTAATGCGATACAGAGCTTAGTAAGTAAAAGTTTTTGGTTTTGAATTTTGGTTTCCTGCTTCCTTCCAGCTGGATTCAAAGTGTTAATTTCTCCATTTTCCGTTCTGCTGCTGAAGCTCCATCGGGCTCTTTCTAGTGTCAGGTCTCTTCAGGTTTTGTGTGGTGGTAATTAGCCCGGTGTGATTATCGGGGTATGTGTGCCGGCTTTCAGCTCTCTGTCGATGCTCTGTTGTGGGGTCGTGGGCAGATGACCCCCTTAAACACACACACACAAACACACACTGAGCAGTGGGGGAGAAGCTGGTGGGACGTCCAGCGGTGGTCGGTCGCTCGGTCGGGCCAAACGCCCTCTGGCTTTGGCCGGGCAGGAAACTCAGTGTGTATGTAAACACAACAGGACAAAGCGGCCGCTCAGGGGGAACGTTGACACACACACTGGATACATGCAGACACACAATGAGAGGTCTCCTGAGCTCAAACAACAGGCAGGAAATCTGAGAAGCACAGTGGGCCCAGTGTGGCGCCCTGAGTGACCCCCAAACAAAATCACATTCTGCCCCACCGTCTCCAACAGAGACCAGGACCCAACACCACAACACAGCAGCTGATGAAGCTGTCAATCAACAGCTCCGCTCATCAAATGCTTCAGCAGGACGCAGGAGCATTTACTTCTTACAAAAAACTACACTGAGTCGCCTTCAAGTTTTTAGTTTCCATCAACAACGTCGACCCTGCTGAGTTTCTTCTAAAAAATCGAACCTGTCCTTCTTGTTCTTGTCTTGGCTAGAAAATCCATCCATCCATTTTCTTCCGCTTATCCAGTTCAGAGTTGCGGGGAAGCTGGAGCCTATCCCAGCTGCCATAGGGCAAGAGGCGAGGTACACCAGTCTGTCACAGGGCTAACATCTTTTAATTTTTAAATTTAACACATTTTAAAATGTAAGTCAAAAATCTAATTTAAAAAAATATATATATTTATAAATTATAAATTTTATATGATGCTATTATCACTCACTAAATCCAACCATTTGGCTTGTACTAAATTTCTATACTAAGGACTTTTTTTATCCTTATATATATATATATATATATATATATATATATATATATGATAATATGAAAAGCAACATTATTTTGATCATTATAAAGAACGATATATTTTTAACAGCATCCATTGTAATGGCACGACAAATTTAGTTTACAGTCAAAAACAAAAACTACCAACAACATTAATAAACGTCACTAACATCTAACTTAAAGATCTTTATTTAAATCCATCATTTAATTTTGATTTTAACGTTTAGCCTGAGGGATCCTTCCACTTTTATCTTATGAATCTCATCTGGCCAAACGGGAATATGACCAGTTTCTGGGTAAAACTATGGTTAATGTCAGCGGGGCATTCGTTTCATGGGGGGATTGTTTTGGTTTTTGGAATCAAAACTGACACCAGGCCAGCTTTATTCTCACTAATGTAAAGTAACACTATTAGTAATGCTCTTTAGTTGTGCTTCCTTTTTTTTTTTAATTACTCTGTCAGGTAACTTGTAATGATGTGTGGTTTGGAGACTGACGAAAAGACAAGAGGCCGAGCTGGAGGTGGCGGAGCTGAAGATGTTAAGATTTTCATTGACCAGAATAGACAAGATTAGAAAGCTCAGGTTGAGCAGTTTGGAAACAAAGTTAGAGAGGCAAGGCTGAGATGGTTTGGAGATGTACACAGGAGGGATTGTGGATATATTTGACAAAAGGTGTTGAATATGGAGCTGCCGGGCAAGAGGAAAAGAGAAAGACCACAGAGAAGATTCATGGATGTAGTGAAGGAGGACATGCAGAGGGTTGGTGTGACAGAAGAGGATGATGGGGATAGGGTGAGATGGAGGCCTAAAGGGAGCAGGTGGAAGAAGACGAAGAAGGAGTTAATGTTACCAACTTATGCTGCATTTCTTTTACTTTGGAAGTCAGATCTTGGAGCTGGAGTGACGTCATACCTGGTTGACCACGTTCCAATAATAGTAGTTCTCTGTGTATGGCTTATTTAGCGAGTCACAAATACACAACAGTGGTCTTAGAGAGTAAAAGTTTTACAGTTTTACTGCTGTTTACGCTCGCTGGATTGCAAAGTTGGGTTTGGTGTGACTACTTCAGCTTTCAGAGTGGGAAGTCCATCTTGAGGGGGCGTTCCAGCTGAAAATTCTACCTGGGAACTCAGGATTTCCAGCTTCCCACTTTGTATCCTGGTGTTTGTAGCTTTGTATTCAAACTCTGGTGTCTCGGTCGCAATTTACGTTTTCTAAATGTTGAAAATCTTGTTAAAAACTGCAAATTCTGTGAGAACAGGACAGCTGAGGCGAATAAAGTCTGGGATAAATTTAGATACTGAATCTTTTATTAAGAACAAATTAGCAGACCAAACCACAGACCAGTGTTGCCATTCCCAAAGCCGTAATAAAAATAAAAGTAATTACAGCAGTGAAACGGTAAAAACATGAACAAACAGATAAACTGAAACTAGTTTTATTTTGATGGTGTCGAGCTGCTTTCAGCCCACGTCAGGTCCTGTGAAAACAACATAAACTGAAGGTCAGAGTCGTGCTCCTACTAATCGTCCGACATGAGATCATTCAGGAGGAGCTCGAGTCTGTGTGAACAGCAGCGGTGAGGACAGTAGAAACAGTAGACGTACGAAGGCTTGTTTCCTCTGGCTGGTGCAGTTTTTATCATTTAATTTAACTGACTGACACACACAAACACACATTATAACCCCTCTGGGCTCTGCATGACATACTTGCAGTGTGTGTGTGTGTGTGTGTGTGTGTGTGTGTGTGTGTGTGTGTTTTCCTGTCACAAGCGATCTCACCGGGACTCATGTTTAATTATCTACCCAGCATGCCTTGGTGCAGGAGCATAGCTCTTTGTCTAATGGGATGTGAAAAGGGACACACACAGATTAACACACAAAATATGAGCGTGTACATTCAGACACATGTTAACACATACTGTCTCACACACACACACACACACACACACACACACACACACACACACACACACCCAACCAACCAAACAAACATACATATGCTAAACAATAACTGAAACAAGCGACTCATACAAAAGATAAGTCAATAAACACACGTACGCTGAAGAAAACCCGAAACAAACAGCAACACACAGGAAAAGATACAAAATAAACATAGATACTAAAAATCCAAACTTATTCCAAACAACCAGCTTTATCCTGAACAAAGCACCAAAGCTCAACAAACAACCAAACGCACAGTAAACACATCCAGATCTGTGTGCCTGAGATGACCATATTGGGGACATCCTCTGTCTATGACATCAGAGCCAGTAGTAGAAAAAAAACTGTGTGAAACTGAGTGCTTAGAGCAAACTTTTCCACCAATATGGTGCCAGTGCTCAATCTGGAACCGGTTCCACACATTTCCACTGAAAAAAACGCTGGTGCAGGAACCAAATTTGGAACCACTTACGTGGATGGCTTTTGGGAAAGGGCTAACACAAGAAATTCTCTAGTGATTTGTAAATGAAGCGCTCAGCTTCTGTCCACCATGATTTTCTTCACAGAGGAAATACCCCAACATCTGCTACACCACACTGGGTTCTCAAACCTGTCAAAATGTTGGTTCTCAGGAGGCACTAAGACAGAACTGGTACCATGTTGGTGGAAAAAGAGGTACAGGTTATACAAAAAGCAGAGCAACTGGTATTTGAAGGCAGGAAATTCTGATTTTTTTCTTTTTCTTTTTTTTTTTCCCCCTTGAAGAAAAATAACGTATTTGAGTCTTTGAGTGTAGATGACTACGTTTGTCTTTATTAGGACATTTCAAGGACCCCATTGGGTCAAAACACTGGTTGACCCAACCTGCTTTAAATTTGATGGCAATAAGATAAAATCGGCCCTTTTTCTTCTTAAAGTCATTGAGAAAAGAAAATTTGGAGTCTCTTTTGGCCACCTAGAGTTGAGCCCTCTTCTTCTCTGACTCTCATGTCAACTCTTTGCAGCCCCTTAGCAACTCCGGTGGCAGGGGAAGGCATGCGTTTCCTGGGTCCAGTGGCCTCACATTTCCTCCTCGTTTTCTGGAGGACAGAAGGCCAGAGTCCTGCTGAGCACACATACCGACACACAGGCAGACACACACACCCAGCGACACCTCCAGGCTTTGTCCGGGGGCTGTCGGCCGTAGTCTGGAGCCCAGCCTCCCTACTCTCTCTCTGGGCTGGGGCAGGAAGGGAAATCCCCCGGGACATTCCGTGATGCTAGCCACCGCCGCCACACCCCTGCTAAAACACACACACACACACACACACACACACACACAGTGGTATCCAGGAAGAGAGTTAATGAGATTCTGCAGGTTCCCACACTGACTAAAAACTTCTTTTTTAAACTTTTTACGCTCTCTTTTCCCACAGTTTGTCTCCTATCAAGCATCTCAGTATGCCCACGTTACTCCACATACAGCGTCAAACTTCATAACCACACAGGGGAAGAAGTTTCACATTTATTTTTCTATCAGGAGAAGCCGTGTTGAGTCAAAGTTTAATCAGGCTACTTCTGTCTGAATGTAATCGGGTAGAGACAGGTGACATTAGTGTAGAAAGTGCTGTAATCACAGTTAAGATCCAAGAAGTCTCGTAGAGCTGAGCGTTAAGAATGGATTTGAAGCTCAAAGCCAAGAAACCAACTTTCTTTGCATGATTGCGTGAGGAAATGGTGCTTTGTGAGAGATCAGCAGGTGTTCTGGGATAATTCTACTAATGCAACTCAAGTACAAGTCACTTGAAGAGGCACCAGGTCATAGAGATCCTGTTTTGTTTTGTTTTTTTATATTAGAGGCTTTTGATTGTAATTCCACTTCTAATCTGTGATATTTTGAAGTAAAAGACCTACAGCAGCAAGATTTCCTGCTCAACAGCCTTGAGGCAAATACGTAGAGTCCAAAGTGATGATGAAAACAGCTCAACTGACGGAGATGGGTTAACTGCTTGGTTGCTTGAGGGTTAAACCTTGAACTTCTTGTGAAAACGCTCAGGTCGAGGCTTCGTAACGATACTACAGTCGTGTTGTAGTATGTTTTTAAAACCTATTGGTTGGTTGGTCTATCTTTAAGATTCTATGGTTAAGTTACAGTTCAGTGCTAATATCAAAACATTACTTAAAGAAATAAATCTTGTTTTTCTGCTCGGGCTTTACATTTGCAGGTGAAAATAGTCTAAACACATTAAGATAAACGATTATTTGACTGTCAGTAAAAAATGATAAGTGAGCCAATAGGAAGAGTTTTTAACCTCTACTCTTTCTCCATTTCCTGCGACCTCCCATCTCACCCCGTGAAGGATGTGTTGTTACTGGATGAGAATAGAGTAGAGGGGGAAGGGAGGAGGGGGGACAGCTCAATATCTCTCCCCTAGGGCCGTCCTGCCTCCCCTCCCTCCCCTCTCTGGACTAATCCCAGCAGGCTGAATGAGCTGCTGTTTACATGGAGGGATTAAAGCAGAGATTAGAGCGATCAGAGCTGTGGATTAGACAGATCAGCAGTTAATCATACTCGATCGGCGAACAATGCATCCACGTCCCCTCGCCTTTCACCACGTCTGTCCCTCTGCCTCTCGCTGTGTCTTATTTTACACTCGGAGGGCAAGTTTCAGGATCATCTAGGGGTAAAAAAAAAAAAAAAAAAA
>VUQS01016737.1:2487-16960 GCA_015108495.1 Heterochromis multidens | reverse complement strand
GAAATCACCTCTTCATCTTCTTTTTGCCACAGCAACAAAAGGCTGATTTATTATTGGCAAACCTGCTGTTGAAGCAGCAACACCTCTGTGTGAGTGCACTGTGACATCATGACATCAAGAACACTGCACAGTTTTCATTCTATCCTGTCTCCAGTAGACGAGTTGGCAAAATATAACATTAGAAGACAATGTCAGAAAATACTAAAATACATTATTACTACTATTACTTTAGAAATTTTTAGGGGTGTTTTGATGAAATTTAGGGGTCACCAATGTTGTTTGGTAACATCAAAATCTGCACAAGTTTGGCATTTTTATATAGGAATGGGTCACAACCCACACCCAGACCCCGTAAGCAAGCATCTATGTGTATATATCCATGAGTTACATCTCTCTAATGCCACAATCACACTAGAGTAAAAACAGAACGGCAACCTCTTTGCGACTAGGAAAAATCTGTGGTTCCCTGGTGATTGCATTGAATTTTTTTGCATTCAGTGACTGACTGCAAGTAGTTGTGGCAACTAAGTGGTCCCTCTGGGGCTAAGGCGACCCATACAATTGCCTTTCCAATTGCGTTCCAGGTGAGGTCTACAGAGATCACAGTGCCCAGGAATGTGAAATCCTGAACTCTCTCCACATGGTCGCCATTTATGTAGAGGGGAGGCGGGTCTACTCTGTGCCTCCTAAAGTCCAGGATCATCCTCCTTTGTCTTTGTGGTCTTCAGAGCCAGATTGTTTACTGAACACCACGCAGACAGATTTAGTACCTTGCCCCTGTAGGCAGATTCATCCCCCCCTGTAATCAGCCCCACCACACAAGTTTGGCTGAACACAACCTGTCTGCGACACATCTCTTTGTAATACAGAACTTGACTCAACTGGTTGCCAAACGTATTGTATTCTGGTTATACACCTATATAAAAGCAAGGTTGCCAAGCACTTATGCCATTTTTAAGTTAAATCTTCATTCTGTAGCATCTACGTCGTTGTTTGTGGAGCAATTTCGGAATTTCTGTTTCAAATCTATGAGGTTCTGGCTGGATTCTGAATGTAAGTAGTCAATGTGGATCTTGACACGTCAAAGACACCTTGATTGACACGCTGATTGTCACAGTATTTTTGGTTGTGCAGTCTCCAACTACTGTTTTCCTTAGTCTGGAATGCCCAGTAGTTAATCTTGTGGGTAATTTTAGCAAACCTTATGCTATAGTCATACTAAGGAAGACTGTGGAACAAACTCTTCTAAGTGTTGTCACTTGAGGAAAGGCAAATTGTCATTTGCAAGAGAATGGGAGAAGTATTTCTTCATTAAAATGCTTAAATGCTTTTCATTTAACTTAAACACTCAACGCTTAAATTCTAAGACTCAAATGAATATTTTACCAACAGACTGTCACTTGATATTGCACTTTAAACATAAATATATACCTTTTACGATATATATTTACTTATTTGACCCTGAAAAAGGTAAACAAAGTTACCCGTAATGACATAATTAGCTCTAGGGGAAATTAATGCAGACTGTACCTGTAGGAACAGAAATGGACTTTTAATGAGAGGCTATGCCAATGCATCCATGTCCACAACCTCATTAGTACAAGCAAGGAAATGGATGACAATTCATTAGTTTCTGTTGATATATTGCATTTGAGAGGGTTGCACTGATTCAACTAGTGCAATGTGGATGTTAGAAAGGAATGACCAAGATTATGCACCTGTTTTATCTCAGTGTGTGATATGTGCTCTTTACATACCCCATTCATTCTATACATCCTGTCTCAAGTGGTGGGATAGCTGACTGAAAGCACAAAAAAAAAAAAAAAAACCTTTTCAGTTTGACAGACAAAAAATGAAACTCAGCAAACATATATAAAGAAGAAGCATAGACCCATTCTAGGGTTTATTGCAGACATGGCAACTTGATAAAAAAGTTGGCAGTGTGTGAAGCTTGCAACACAGTAGTGAAAAATGCAGTGAATTTCAATAACATGCTACTCAGAGATGCCTTAAACTAAGTGTGCCCTTCCTCACTACCTTTCAAATACCACAAAAGTCCAAGAATTTTATATATGAGACATACCCGAATGTGCATGTAAATTTATCTTGGTCCAAAGAAATTGAATGAAATTATTTGCACCTTATATTTGCACTTTTCCATGCAATATGAATGAACGGAAATTGATCCTTGCATCCTCTTTCATATGTCTTATAGGTATTGAATTATTGATTTTGTTGTGAGATGTCAGTGAAATTGATCTTGGAAGAGACACAGTTAAAAATGGAGAATCTACATGGTACTTTGTAAATGAGCATTGCTAACTGCCTTAGAGTACCTTTTTGTCTTGGTCCAGTGTGTCTCTGAGTTTGAGGTTATGAAAAAGACAGAGCAGGCACTGACAGAGGCTGCCCTCGAGGAACATACAAAATAAGGGCTGGGAGACATAAAACGTCTGAAAACGCAGTCATCCTAGCACGATTTGGTTCTGCAGCTGTAATGTTCTGTGGTGAATTTTTCACTAGCCGAATTTTGACAGGGGTTTAAAGCTTGGAGAGGTTCACTTCTCAGCACTAGGGACTTGAAATGGCTGTTAGCATAATGAGTACAAAGAGACAAGGACAGCAGTATAAATAATACATATGTGTTTCTATCTGGTTGTGTCTGTTTTTGAGTTTGCAAATCCCAATATTTCATGAGTGCAGCTGAAGATTTCTAACGTCAAATGTGCCAAAAGTTTTAAAAATGTATATAAATTTTTCTGAGTTCACTTCCTTCATTCCTTCTGAAAATGCTCACCAAAGAGCAGATGACTCATCATAGACTAAGGCTGCACATTTTGACTGGCATTTCAGAGTCACACAGTGGCACATGAATGTGTTCAGGATGACCTTTACAACATGGTTTGAACAGTGTCTTTAATGCAAGTGTGGATTATTGCAACACATAAATATAGTGGGATTGCTTCCATTTAAAGTTAATCTTATTCTTATTCTTATTTAGTAAAATGATACAAAGGCTGGATTATCAACCATATCAAACTACAGATTTATTCTTCCACTGTCTCTCTGTCAGTCTTTTGAGGAACCCATTCAATTTTTTGGTGCAGATCGGATCACCTTTTTCAATGTGTGAGACAAAACAACTTGCTCTTGGTGGGAGATGTGCTAGTCGACTAGTCTAAAACACAGAAACACTTAGAGAAAATTCACAACTGAACATACTCTAATCAATAAACTTAAAAATTGGCCAAACAAATACTTATATTTTAGGAGCTATATGAAACTGTTAATCAAGTTCTTTGTCAAAGCTATTAATCAAAAATGTTTTAAATGTCACTGAAATGTGTGGCACTTCACGCGATGTATAACACTGCAAACACACGCAATGTCAGACTAGTTTGCAGATAGCCTTGGTTTCTTGGTTTTTAGAATCTATACCCCAATGCTCTCTCATAACATCTTTGAACCAGTAATTGCCATTGTACATTAATGAAATAAGAAAAAAACCAACATTTCTGGCACCAGCTAGCAAGAGCAGCAAGGTTCAAACATCTGGTGGACAAGTCGCATACATCCTTATGATTTATCTGTGTCCCCTGAACAATTATTTCTGCACAAGGGCAAACTTGGTCTCATTATAAATAACCCTAACAATGGATTGAGTGAGCAATACAGTAATTTTTTTGTAGCGTTCTATACATACAGTAGACTGTATAAAAGATGTAGGCACCTTTCAGGTCAGAAAAGTGAAGTCGCCAAGTGCCTTAAACCTGCTTTATTAATCATCACTTATCATAAAAAGACTTCTGATTGGACACAAGTCTATCGATACTACATCCATCTTTTATATACCATTTAGGTTTATACTCTGTGCCAATTTATGCATTAAGAGACATCATAATATTTGTCAGTTTGGGACAAACTCTAGATGTTGAAGACATTTAAAGGCATTGCTGTGTCTATGTATTGCAAACTGTAGAAACAGGTTTTCACTGGATTTGGCTTCCTTGACAACTTAAGATGAAGTGAGATTTAAATTGCACTGTAACACAATCACTATCTTGCAATCTTGCTGGTAATACATTTACTTGTATTTGTGTTATTAACTAACAAGCTAGATTTGCTTAGTAAGACTTTATAATATGGCCCGCAACCAAGGATGTAATTCCCCTATAATTAAATGCAATTTCAATGTATTTTATTTGAAATTATGATGTAATTATATTTACCTAAAAAACTTAAAGAAAGGTACACTAGAAAAAGGGGGTAAGCCAGGTTTTTACAGGAAACAACAAAATAACTGTAATGTAAGTAATGTTTTGTAGTTCGTACGTAATTTTACATATTGCAAATTTAGCAGATTTTAGCAGAAAGACAATATTTCCCCATCTTACATGGTACTTTTCAGGGCGCGGGTCATATTATGGAGTAGCTTAACTTTGCCTAATTTCTGGGTATTTTAGAGGAAACTAGACACAAATTATACCATAAGTCATTTTAAGTACTCCGTAAGTAATTTTCAGTAATGCATAATTTCCTGGTAAAATAGTGGAAAAACAAACAATATTTCCCCATCTAAATATGCTGTACTTTTCAGGGCACCAGACATTTTATTGAGTGACTTAACCTTGCTTCATATCTTCTGGATATTTTATGGGAAAGGAGACAAAAATTATACTATAAGTAAGTTGAAGTACTGCATAAATAATTTTTAGTAGTGCCTAATTTCATGGTAATTTCCCCATTTTCCCCAACATTTCCCTATCTTACACTGTAAATGCACCGTACTTTTCGGGGAGCGTGCTGTATTATGGAGTGGATTTAACTTGCCTTTTTAAATCTTTATCTTTATTTAGTATTCATTTTGCTGGTATGTATGATGGATGTTCTATTATTTAATTGTCCTTTTATTTTACCAAATAAAATATAATAAGGACTGTTCTCCCTTTCCAACTTACTAGAAAAAATAAATACTATCAAAATTTACAGGCCTATGATCTTATAGTAATAATATATGTACATAGTGCATCCGGAAAGTATTCACAGCGCTTCATTTGTTCCACATTTTGTCATGTTACAGCCTTATTCCAAAATGGATTAAATCAATTTTTCACGTCAACATTCTACACACAATAAACGTAATGACAAATTGAAAATAGTTTGCTTAAAATTCTTGCAAATTTATTAAAAATAAAAAAAGCCATTTTCAGATCTCTCCAGAGATGTTCAATCGGGTTCAAGTCTGGGCTCTGGCTGGGCCATTCAAGGACATTCACAGAGTGGTCCTGAAGCCACTCCTTTGTTATCTTGGCTGTGTGCTTAGGGTCGTTGTCCTGTTGGAAGAACTTTCACCCCAGTCTGAGGTCCAGAGTACTCTGGAGCAGATTATTATCAAGGATGTCTCTGTACATTGCTGGATTCATCTGACTAGTCTCCCAGTTCCTGCTGCCGAAAAACATCCCCACAGCATAATGCTGCCACCACCATGCTTCACTGTAGGGATGGTATTGGCCAGGTGATGAGCAGTACCTGGTTTCCTGCACCTGAGCTCAATTTTGAGTGTCATGGCAAAGGCTGTGAACACTTATGCACGTTATATTTTTTTTTCTTTTTTAATGTCTATAATAATAATAATAATAACAATGTCTTGCCTGATTGGTGTATTATATTATAAGCAAAACTAAAACTGAATACAACAGAATTAAAAATAATTCTGTTCTTAACGCCTACAAATGCTTTTATTTATGCTTTCATTTGTAATGTTTATAGTTATTTGTTTCTTTGTGCTTTTTCTTTTACTTTTCTCCTTTTTTAAGTCCCTTGTTTTCTTCTATTTTCTCTTTTGTGATGACAATGCATCTGAGGAGAAGAAGGAGAAAGATTATCTGGCCCCTCTTTGTGCTGCGTCTCTAAGAGTCTTTTTATTGTAGATGGTTTTCCAAACACAGTTATTATTGTATTCCTATGCCTGATTAAAATTAACAAGTCATTTAAAACATACCACCACGTACAGCACACTTATAATGGTGCTGTATAACCAGTTCATTTTGCTCCTTGGGCCCCAGTTACACAGGCCTAGAGACCATTC
This sequence comes from Heterochromis multidens, assembly GCA_015108495.1. NCBI lineage: Eukaryota > Metazoa > Chordata > Actinopteri > Cichliformes > Cichlidae > Heterochromis > Heterochromis multidens. The sequence continues at coordinate 10,872 of VUQS01016737.1, read as the reverse complement.
GCCAACCCCATTGTGATATCTGTGTGTGATTGTTAAGGAAAAATTGTTTTTTCCCGACCAGCTGGCGAGTGGTTGCTGGGGGTTTCTAGCTGTTGCTAGGGGAACTTGGTTGCGAAGAGGTATACGATGCTACACAGAAAACCTCCATTTAATTGCTCTGGTGGCTAGCAGACTGCTGTGGTGCCGGCTTGCCTCCAAAAACTCACCAACTATTTGGTGAGTAGTAGTGTAACTTAATGCAGAAATTTCACAACACACATTAAATTTGGAAATGCACACCATGTGTATCAGTCACCTTTGTGAAGTTTTGGTACTGTCTGGCTGTCTTGTAAAGTATTACGCACAAATGACAAGACCTCACTAACTTTTTCATTTTTAATGGGAACATGGTCCCCACAGATAATTAAAGGTATGAAATTAAGAAAACAAAGGTCCTAAATTGCCCTATTACTATTTACTGGAACGTTAAGTATAGAATGATGACCCAGCACACGGTGTGGCAGGCTGAGTGTTTGTTTTCTTACAGTGAATTTTATGCAGACTTGCAACCGAGTCACTTTTCAGCGTCTCCCTCCTCTCTCATCCAGGTCCTATTGGAATAGGGGAGGCATGATTAGACGATGACCACCAGCTGTTCCCAGCCTCCCCTGACACTACGCCCTGAACCCACTGCTCCACCCCTCAACTGCAGCTGAGCCACAAACCACATTAAGTTTTTAAATTTGCAGTTGTTATTTTTACGTCTGGCCCTTTAAATTAATTTTGTAATACAGGTTCTAAAATTGTTGCAGTTTCATATCACTTGTACATATATCACTCATTATGTCTTTGATGTCACTGCTGATCATGCACATTTTTATTTTAAGATGTTACAGGGCAGACACATTAGCTGGCACTAATATGATGGATTTATTGTGATTATTTCTACTCAATTAGAAATAAGAGAGAAAATAAAAGAGAAAGACAGCAAGCAATTTAAATCTCACTTTCAGCATGAAGAAAAACAAATGCGTAAGAGTTTGTCAAAGAAAAAGAGAGGGAAAGAACTGAAACACCATTCACCGTGTTGAAATAAAACAATGAATAATTTAGCGTGAACTAATTTGTGAACATAGGTTGGCACATATTAGCTTAATATCTGAAAGTAAACATTTATTTGGTTCTTTTTAAAATATTTTCTACTGCTTTATAGTTTGACTAACCTTGTAACGCTTCCCTTATACAAAAATAAATGTGGTACTTACCAAAAATTATCAGTCATGATAAAGCACAGTATAGTTGACCAATTGTAATAAATAAGCATAGTGACTGCATGTGAAATAACTAATAATTAGAGCACATATTCCAACTGTCACAGGACGAAAGGCAGGGTACACCCTGGACAGGTTGCCACTCTATAGCAGGGCTAACACATAGAGACAGACAACCATTTAACTAAATTATTTAGCTATGAAATAAGTATTAGCCTACTGCTCCTACAGTAGGCTAATATACAGCTGGGTTAAACTTTAAGATATTATGGAATAACAGGCTTAGAGGCTGGCCTAGCACAGAGTAGATATAACAGAGTCTGATGCTGTTCATGCCCAACAGGCTTGTTTGAGTATTTCAGAAACTGGTGATATACTGTGATTTTCCCACACAACCATCTCTAGGGTTTACAGAGCATGGTCCAAAAAAGAGTGCAGCAGTTCTCTGGGTCAAAATATGTTGTTGCTCTGGCTGTTTCTAGCAGGAGAAGGTGGTGCCATGTCGCAAATTTCAAATCATCTCAAACTGGTTCTTTGAACATGACAGTGATTTCTCTGGACTCAAATGACACACAGTTTCCAGGTCTCGATCCAATAGAGCATCTTTGGGATGTGGTGGAATGAGAGATATGCATCATGGATGTGCAGCTGACAACTCTACAGCAACTGTGTAATGCTATCATGTCAATATGGGCAAACGTCACGGTCAAGGGAGGGTGAATCCTATTACAACTGTCATAGGGCAAACAATTCATTTTGATTTTAATGCTGAAGGAAAGCAAGTATGTTCAAGACTGCTGACAACTTGAATCTTCTATTGTTGTCTGTACAGGTGGCATTGCTCAGAAAGGAGAAAGCTTTGGTGTGCCATTCTGTTTATCCGCTATATTACCGGGAAAATTATGCACTACTTACAATTGCTTATGTACTGCTTAAATTTACAGTATAATTATTTCTTTCTTGTAAAATTCCTGAAGTTATGCACTACTTAACACTAGAACTGCCAGGATTCCAAACTCCCTAGAACGCAACAACAGCATTAATTTCAAACACATCATTTCTTCAAGAAGTTAAGTTGTTAATTTTCACAAAATTGTTCTAATTGAAAGTAAGATTTGACAAAAGCAGTATTTAATATGAATTTTTAGAGGATTTATTAGTTTTATCAATGATTTAGATCATTTCATTACAGATCGTAAATTTAAAATACACATTAGGATAAACTAATAAACAAAGGGTACAGCAAATAACAAAACAGCTAACACATCTAAAAATATATAATTAGTACAGTAGAAGAACATTATCAAAAGTTAAAAATGAATTTTGGATAATGTGTGGAATTAGCTGCGCTAAAATAAAGACGGTATAAAAACAGAGCGCTCATTGTTAAACAGATTGATCAGCTGATTACCTAAATTTTCAAATTAACCTCATAGCTGGCTAAAAAAAACGTAAGAAACACATTTTAAATAATTATTGTAAAAGTAGAACAGTCAAAGTTTATCGTCTCGTCTAAATCTGCCTCCGATCAAAAAACCTGCAGCCTCTCACCCAGCTCAAAATCCCATCCTCATCTCTTATCTAACTACAGTCCCCTACATATTTATTTATCAATCATATCTAGCTAGCTCTGGCTTATGTTAGAGCAGCCTTCATGTCAAAATGTGTGCAAACAATTGTGTTGCAAGGCAACCCGATATGCCATAGTAGTGGTTTTACATTAATTTCTATGGGGTCAAAATAACGTCCTCTGTGGTTCAAGATATAAGTGGTCATAATTTGTTTTCTTTTGATCCCACACACCCCAAAATTCAGTATTTGATGAATAAGCCCATTTTAGGAAAAGTCATGAAATATGACATGATGGGATTTTATTTTAACAGAGCTACACAATTTTTAAAATGCCAAGGGGTCAAAATGACCCCCTTGGTGGTTCTAGTGTTAAAATTACTTACATTATAGGTATTTTGTTGTTTCCTGTAAAAACCTGACTTTTTACCCCCTTATTCTAGTGTACTCACCTCTAAGTATTTGTAGATAACTATAGTTACATCATATTTTCAAATACAATACATTGAAACTCCATTTAATTATAAGAAAATTACGCCCTTAATCGCAGGCTGTATTATAAAGTATTAATATTTGCTTAATACAGAAAGTGTTTTCTTTAGCCAAAATAGATTAATATTTTGCATTGCTAAATGCTTAAAAAAGCGCTTTTTAGAAATCTCCCCTGGCCTTTAGCCACACAAGCACTACAGGTTCCTAAGGTACGTAAGAGAAAATTAAAAACTCTTCAATTATTACTTGATTTCAGCTAGAACACAACTGGTTAGGGTAAGGCCAACAAAAACACTTAGAAACAACATTCAAAGCTGACTAACCTGGATTACTTATCGTTTCACAGATTTTGGAAACAATGCACTGTTATGCTATATACAGCACATAACATATAATGCAACAACTGATTTATTCGCTTTTCTGTACTTACTGGGCAAAGTAGATTTTCCTTCCTTTTCAATCAAGATGCTGACCCGTCAAATAACTAGAGATGTTCCTCCAGACTTATGTAGTGTTATGTATTTTTCTATTATGTAGAAACATTAAACTACATTGACCTTAATGAAAACTATGTTACATCACAGTATAGTAAAGTAAAACTGTGCAGGTCTAAACAGTGGAAACAGTTCATGTAATATAAGTATACATTAATGTGCCAAAGTATAGCACATGCAACAAACCCCTTGAAAATCTAGCAAATAAAATAGTTTTGCATTGTAGTCAAAATTGTCAGCAAGCCAATGGACAATGATGCAAATGGTCTACAAGAAATTATTTCTGCAGAAACTGACACTGGTAGCTTTGTGGGCCAAGGTTGTGCTTACTTTTTCCATAAAAAAAATTTCCATCTATGATATTCTTGACAGAACTTTTTGAAAATGCAAATTATTTTTGGGGTGTTATTCAGATGTTATTCAGTGTAATGCTTGGCATGTCTTTGTTTAAATGACACCATCAAAATAAAGTTAATGAAAAGAAACGGTTTTAAATTTTCATCATGTTTTTTTTCTTGATTACTTTACAGATTGTTTGGAAAAAAATAAAAAATAAAGATGTCATCATTTTCTGTGTTTTGTGCAGGGTGGTCAACTGTCCCAGCACCTGTAGGAGCAGGCATGCACAACATACCCAGTCACACAACCACATTATCCATTGAATAATGCATCTACAGTAATTTGTTGACAGCACTTTGTTAGAAATTAAGAAAAAGATATAAACAGTAATAATGTTGTGTTTACTTTCATTTATCTACTCAATGATTAATTCCATTCAGTATTTGAGAATTTGTGTCATTATGTGAGGTTATACAAATCAGCTGTGGAGGCTCATGTTAGGAACGATCAAACTACAAAATGTAAGGCAAAGAAACCTATGTTTAATCTCAAGAACAATCAGCTATGCTATGGCCCTACATAATTTCCTCTGGGATTAATAAAGTATTCTGATTCTGATTCTGATTAGTGTTTGAGTAATGTGTTTCCAGTGCCACCTATAATTGGCCACTGTGACCTGAAAGACAAGCATAAAATATTTCTAATAAGTACAGCTTGACAGCAGCAGAACGAAGGCTGAACTGCAGCTGATAAGCATTGTCCATCATTTTTGAAGTAATGCATGCAGTGCAATACTGTTGTACTTGCTGCCTTGAGGCAGCATTACACAAAAGCATTGCCATCTAATGGTTAAAACTTGAACTACACTAGAAACTGGCGGACATAAGGCTTGGTCAATAAGGAATATTAAATGTGCTTCTAGATAACAAATACAGTATTTTAATTATCTGCAATATTTAATGGTAGCCGGCAAAGAGTCAGAATTATTCTATAATATGACTACGCTATCAGCCTGGGAGTGCTGATGGTACAGTCCAACCACAGATGCAAAACATGAATTTTGATGGTAGAAAATGAACAAAGAACTACAACAAGCACACAGCCTTATCACTAGTTTGCATGTCGAATATGTAAAAAAAAAGTCAACATTTTGTTACATCACTGTATGTTACAACTGTTTAATCTAAGAGGATGACAAGGAAAATCAAAACAGGCAGAGTCTGAAGAGTTTGTGTTTATCTGACAGAAGCAATTAAAACTGTCGACCCAAATATAATAAATGAACGCGCTGATACCTCGAGTGTGACATTAGCTGCATTGTTTTAGATTAATAGCATTGATAAACACTTTTCATTTAATTTACTATATCACTTCACTCCTATATTTCACAGTGTGACTTAATAGAAGACAAAGAAATGAGGGTAGCCCTAAGTGTGAAATTAGTACTGAGGCATCTCCTGTCTCTGCTCACATGAGAAATGATGGTATCAGTGAGCATGATGGATGTACATTATTCTGATGATCCAGCATGTGTACGATGAGATTGATATGGTAATCTGTGGGCAAAATGAGTTCTTACTTTGTGTTCTCCTTAATACTCAGGTATCCAATTTCTACTTATAAATGTTATCCCTGCTCAAGAGTGCAACATGACCCTCTTTTCTGCAGTGGCCTTCTTTCCTAAACTTTGAGGAAATAATTCAAAATTTAGGAAAGATGACATTTTGCAGCACTAAAAGTGAGAAAATATATGTGACGTGTTTGCTTTAGGATCTGAATAATCAGGAATGTATATTTCAGAATGACTGATGCGGTAGAACACAGCAACATGTTCCTCAGTATATTATATATAACCCTAACCCTCCACAATAATGTAATATATATATCGTGTTTTATGGAGAAGTTGTGGGGGTTTATACCTCAAGTTTAATCACATTTTCAAGATTTAAAGAATGGCTTTCTTCAAAGTGTACTTTTCTTAATATAAGTATCCATGTCATTTCTCATATTATTTGCTTAATCCTAGCATAGCATCCTCAGTGACTGGTTATCTTTCTTGTGCACTGAAATAAGACCAGCAAGTACCATATCTGACTTGCAAAGATGTTACTCAAAGAACTAAAGAACTGTTATTTACTCAGAAAGTGTGCTGCAACAGCTATGAACTGCTTGTCCTCTAAGGTATTACCAGGCTCTTATCACGTCCTTTACTCTAGATTCATTTTTCCTCTTTGTTCCCATTTAGGTGCTCTGTATCTGCAGCAGTGAGGGCACAATTTTAAACCTCTGCACAAATCAGTTCTGTGTAGCTCCTCTCTTACTTTCAAACCCAGTTTCAGTATTGCTCAGTATTCCCTTTACAACCTAGGTTCAGTCTTGTTTGTTAGTGTAAGATACAGCATGTTTGGCAGTTTTGCTTTGCTTACCAGGAGTGTACACCCATAGCTACTTTGGCAGAGCAACCTGCACTAAAGGCTAATGTTAGCAACGCTGCTAATACATGAGCATGTTGACCTTTTAGCTCTTTGATGGCAAATATTGACAAATAGTGAAATAAGAAGGGGACCATCTGTCTTTCAGCCATGTAAAAAAGAGCTTGGCTCATAATTCAATAAAAGGCAGAGGCTGAAGAGACTTAATCATCAACTTGTGATCTGAGTATAGATGGAAAATTAAAAGTCACAAAAGTTAAAACAATTCATCTTTTTGGTAACATAAATATCTTCACTAAAATTAATATCAATACAACCAAATGTTGTCAAGAAATTTTACCTAAACAACAATTTTTGGTAATTCATCTATGCAAAATGAAAAAGACAATTCAGTGATTCAGTGTTTGGAAGAAAAAAAGATCTATGTCTTTTAATTCATAAAAATTCATCTATTAGTTGCTTAGTATAGACCACAGTGGTGGACTAACTCATGGCCCAAATGACAAAGTAATTTCTAAAGCTATAAATTATGACTAAAAACCAAACAAATCTGGAGTAGAAAATAACAGGGAAACACAATAGGCACAAACAAAGCTGGAAACAAAGCTGGAACACAATATGACTCGACAAGGAACTAAGGCAAACTGAGGCTTAAAATAGATATAGGAAGTAATTAGGTAGAGTGGACACACCAGGGTAAAAAGTAACTAATAAAAACTAATAAAGGAATGATAAAGGAAGTAAAACTAAATATAAGGCACAAGATCCAAAAGACTACCAAATTAAAACAAGAAGTAGCTAACAGAGAACACTAACAGAACCAGAGACTTGACAAGACAAAAGGATACTGGGAAGGCTAGACTAAAATACAAGGGATCAAAATATAAATACTAAACTCTAACAGCAAACCAGATTACAAAGGTAGAAAGAACAAAAAACTAAACACGGAGGAATTACAATAATAAGGAGAAACCTGAAGGGTATCAACTAAGAACTCCAAACAACAAAACCCAAAAGCTATAACCAAAAACTGGAACAAAAAACTAAGACTCAAAATACTAAAGAACATAGATTAAAAAAAAAGAAAAAGTGACCAATAAATAAACTAGGAACCAAACAGAGAAAGCTAGATAAGCATGGATTTAAGTCTAAAACTCTGGGTCAAAGACCCAAGAACATGACATAATTGTTATTTTTATTATTATTTTTTTCTCTTTAGGTAAAGCTACACCTAGAGATAGGAAATTTACTGCAGTATGTTCTTAGTACAGTATATTCTTAATTCTCCTGCAGTGTTTGTTTTGGCCTACAAGAAGTACCATATGGTAACAGAATAACTTTAGGAACAATGAAGTTTTCTACTTTGAGCCAGAGATCAATTCATGCAAAAACATTTCATTTCATTTCAGAGCAGTTATTTCCATAGTTTTGGATGCTTCCTGATCCTCTGAGTTACTTTTCTCTCACTCCCTGGCCTTCTTCTGTTGTGTTTCTTTTTCAGAGTGTTTTTCCCCCGCCGGAAAGACAGTGCAGAAGATTACCAAACACAGATTGCATTGATTGCTGGGACTAATTGAAAGGAAAGCATCCCTGGTGCGAAGCGCATCTGCTTGCCTGTGCAGAAATTGGCATCTGTGCCCTACCTCACCTCATCAGGCAAAGGAGCCAAGAAACCTCGCTGCTGTCGGCCACTTAACTCAGCGCTCAATCACACTTTGGGAAGACTCCTTTTGGATGAGGTAACAGAGAAGACAGAGGATGTTGGGGGAGGGTTTGGTTGGGGGGGGGGGGGGGGCACCCCCCCCCCCG
>VUQS01016733.1:7964-20271 GCA_015108495.1 Heterochromis multidens | reverse complement strand
GTTTATAAGGTTGGGGAAACCTGCAGTCAGCTGAGACTGAAGAAGTTACCAGGAGGTGATGAAACGTTTCTCCCACTGAAAACGCTACGTCCAGATGAACAGATTCAGCTTTTTGGGGTTCAAAATTGATGACACGATGAATGCAGCGGGTAATCAGAAAACACTGGGGGAAAATTTGCACTCACCAGCCCGGAAGCTGCACATGGGACGTATTTGGACGTTCCAACTTGACAGTGATCCAAAACACAAGGCCAAGTCGACCTTTCATTGGCTACAGTAGACAAAAGTGAAGGTTCTGGAGTGGCCATCTCAGTCTCCTGACCTCAATATCATTGAGCCACTTTGGGGAGATCTCAAACGTGCAGTTCATGCAAGACAACCCAAGAATTTAGAGGAACTGGAGGCATTTTGCCAAGTAGAATGGGGAGCTTTACCATCTGAGAAAATAAAGTGCCTCATCCACAACTACCACAAAAGACTTCAAGCTGTCATTGATGTTAAAGGAGGCAATACATGGTATTAAGAACTAGATTGTCCCAGTTACCCCGGGGACCACTGTTGCCTTCACCATCTACATCTTTTCTATCTTCTCTTTCAGCACTTTGTATTTCTCGAGCTTCTGTTTCTTCTTCCTGATGTTGCTATCACTTGGTATAGCTACATCTATCCCTACAGCCTTCTTCCTCTGCTTGTCCACCACTACTATGTCCGGTTGGTTAGCCATCACCAGTTTGTCTGTCTGTATCTGGAAGTCCCACAGGATCTTAGTTTGGTCATTCTCGACTACCCATATTGGCATATCCCATTTTGACCTTGGGACTTCCAGGCCATACTCAGCACAGATGTTCCTATATACTATGCCAGTCAGGTTATAGCATTCCATGTATGCCCTGCCTGCTAGCATCTTGCACCCTGCTGTTATGTGCTGGACTGAATCAGGGGCATCTTTGCACAGCCTGCAGCTGGGGTCTTGCCTGGTGTGGTAGACCCCAGCCTCTATCGATCTTGCGGTTAGAGCTTGTTCCTGTGCTCGCATGATTAGTGCCTCTGTGCTGTCTTTCAGCCCAGCTTTGTCCAGCCATTGGTAGGATTTCTCGATATCAACCACTTCTTTTATCTGTTGGTGGTACATGCCGTGCAGGGGTCTGTCCTTCCATGATGGTTCCTGTTCTTGCTCCTCTTCTCTCTCAGGTTTCATCTGCCTGAGATATTCACTAAGCACATGATAAGTTGTGGCCATCTTCCTGATGTACTCATAGGTTTTTCTTTGTTTCATCATGGATAGTGGTTCTGACACTCACTAGTCCTTGTCCTCCTTTCTTCCGCTTAGCATACAGTCTCAGGGTGCTGGATTTAGGGTGAAACCCTCCATGCATGGTAAGGTGCTCTCTTGTCTTTATGTCTATATCCTCCTTTGGCCAGCCTAATATCACCGCAGGGTATCTGATGTCCGGCAGGGTATAGGTGTTGATCGGCCGGATCTTGTTCTTCCCATTCAGCTGAGTTCTCAGAACTTACCTTATTCTCTGCAGGTATTTGGCGGTTGCAGTTTTCCTAATGGCCTCTTCATGGTACTTAGAGCTATCCTCAGTGTCTGCAATGTTGCCTTCTAGTAGTGCAATCCCCTCAATTCTGATTACCTTCCCTCTCTTTGTTTCCATCCAACCACACTCCTCCAGTCTGAATGACATTCCGGTGTCGTTGCTCTAGATCCTGGTGGCGTGGATCAGTGAATTGATGTTTCGTTCACTCCTGGCATACAGCTTGATGTCATCCATCTAGAGGAGGTGGCTGACATTTGCTACATTCCATAGGCAGTATCTGTAGCCAGTCTTGTTAATTATCTCAGTGAGGGGGGTCAGGCCTATGCAGAACAGCAGTGGGGACAGAGCATCTCCTTCGTAAATCCCACACTTGATGGTGACTTTTGCAATTGAAGGCTCTTAGGGTCCTGTTGATCTTGTATAGTTCTAGGAATTCCAGGATCCATGTGGGTATTAGAGCGGAGACTGCGAGCCAGGCCTTCTCGTCCAACATCAGTGTCTGACCTCACAAATGCACTTCTGGAAGAACGGTCAAATATTCCCATAAACACACTCCTAAACCTTGTGGAAAGCCTTCACAGAAGAGTTGAAGTTGTTATAGCTGCAAAGGGTGGGCCGACATATTAAACCCTATGGATTAAGAATGGGATTTCACTCAACTTCATGTGCGTGTGACGGCAGATGAGTGAATACTTTTGGCAACATAATGTATCTGAGTCCAGGTCGCAGGGGCAGCAGTCTATGCTGAGAAGCCCAGACCTCCCTCTCCCTGGCCACCTCCTCCAGCTCACCTGGGGGAACACCAAGGGGTTCCCAAGCCAGCCAAGAAATATAATCTCTCCAGCATGTCCTTGGTCTACCCTGGGGCCTCTGCCCGGAATCCTCACCTAGGAGGGACCCAGGAAGCATCTTAGTCAGATGCTGGCTCCTTTCAATGTGGAGGAGTAATGGCTCTACATTGAGTCCCTCCTGAATGACCGAACTCCTCAACCAATCACTAAGGGAAAGCCCGGCCACCCCTTGGAGGAAGCTCATTTCTGCCGCTTGCATCTGCAATCTCACTCCTTCATTCACTACCTAGAGCTCGTGGCCATAGGTCAGGGTAGGAACGTAGACTGACCGGTAAATCAACAGCTTTGTTTTCATGCTCAGCTCTCTTCACCTCTGCATCCCTTCAGATGATGCCCAAATCCGTCTGTCAATCTCTCACTGGACTACCCTCACTCCATTTCAATTCAATTCAATTTATTTATATAGTATATAAATAAATATAATCACAACAACAGTTGCCTCAAGGCACTTTGTATTGTAAGGTAAAGACATTACAATAATACAGAGAAAACTCCAACAATCAGACAACCCCCTATGAGCAAGCACTTGGTTGACAGTGGGAAGGAAAAACTCCCTTTTAACAGGAAGAAACCTTCAGTAGAACCAGGCTCAGGGAGGGGCAGCCATCTGCTATGACATTTTGAGGGTCATGAACAAGACCCTGAAATAGTTAAAGTCTTCCACTTGGGGCAGGAACTCGACCCAGACCCGGAGTGGCATTCCACTCTTTTCCAGCTGAGAACCTGGCCCGAGACTTGGAGGTGCTAATTCTCATTCCTGCTGCTTCACACTCAGCTTTGAACTGGTCCAGTGTGAGCTGCAAGTCAACACCTGATGAAGCCAAAAGAACCACATCATCTACAAAAGGCAGAGATAAGATCCTGAGACCACCAAAATGAAAACCTTCCACCACTTGCCTAGAAATTCTGTCCTTTGGGAACAGTTTATTCTATAGTGTATCAGGGTTATATCAAAGTATATGTTGCTACAAAGCTAATAAGTAAAGATATATTTCACTGCTTTAGTGTCTTGTTTGTTGTTTCTTGAAACTTTAGCAGTATAAGACTTTAGGATATTGATAAATGATGCAAAATAGGTTGCCAAAGATGAACAAAGGACTTGATTCAAAATAATAGCTTAAGATTTATTCTAAGATACTTAAGATTCAACTGAAAAAAAAATTTATTTTGCAAATTTCAACAATTATTCCAGGATGAGCTTTTCAGTACGTTTAACTATGAAAATTTAAACTATGAAATTCTGCACTCATGATATGCCATGTCTTAGGTGTTGCTAATATGGCAGACAATTTGAGTGTAGCAGTAGAAAAAGAGGTTTGATTAGATCAATATCAAAGTTGTCAGGAAAATATCAAATGCATAAATCCATGGGTCTCCTGGCTTCAGTGTTCTTGAAGGACCAACTTCACTTAATCCTGAGTGAGCTGTTATTCTCTATTCTTCCTACACACAACCACCATTCACTTTCATTTTCATATTGATGTAAACTGAAGGAGCCCTCACATCAAGCTCATTGGACCACTACAGGAAATAGATGCCCTCAGTCTTCTGTGTTCATACAGCTGATGACACAGCTTTTAACAAGTGAAGTTAAAGCTGCTGGACTGCTCCACTTTGGCCCTCTCAAGGATTCCATTTCTAAAAAGGAACACTCAACTAATGTGGCAAGTCATTTTGACAATCATGAAAGGTAGCACTAACAAGTGCAGGCTGCTGATAAAGAAAGCCTGCAGTGAGAGACTCTAGTGAAGTGAGGGAATGGGGAACTAGTTCTAAAAAAAACCAGCCAACCATGAAATGCTGAACCTTTACACTTGAGAGATGGCAGGAGACTATATTAGCAGGACTGAAACATGACAACAAAATCAGCGCTAGGGAGTTGCATTCTGCAGCACCACAATTTCATCATGTATAACAAAACTATATAATCCAACACTTCCTCTTTTGCTTTTAGGGATTTAATATGGTAGTCCCTGAAGAATAATTAAGGATTTATGTTTTATCTCATTTTAATGTGTCTGTTTTGCACTAAGAGCTCTATTACACTCATCGAGAGACTTTCATAAGTCCTGTTTCTGCTACCTTCTACAAGTACAACAAGTTGGGAGAACTGCTCTGCTGTTATTAAATTTTGAAAGGATCCCTGATCCAAGGAGGAGCCTGGAGGAGAAATTAACCATGAGTTTATTGGCTCAGATACAAAAGGAGCAGATTGAAAAGAGGGTGAGATGATTGAACTCTCCTTTATTCCATGGTGTGTCCTTTGTGCCAGGCTGTGCAGTCACTTTGATGTTATCTCTGTCATTTGAGCTCCATACTGCGCCTTGGGTGCCTCACACAAAAGAATATGATGCACCACCAGAGGCCTTGAATGGACTTCCCATCTATTTTCTGCAAGAGGGGAACTCTCCTTTTGATCCACCTTGAGTGTGACTCATTATCAAAGTATATCATCACGGTAAAAGCCTCGGAAATGCATTTGATATTGCAATAGAATACAACTGGTCAAGTGAATACTACTTAATTAAAACTAACCTCGCTTAAGGGAACTTCCTAAAGAACACTTTTTCCAATAACTGATTGTCACTGCACTGTGTTGGTCTCCAATCAGCATGTTTTTATGTATTATTAAAATTATCAAAGAAGCTTCTGAAAATGTGAGTGCACTAAAATCAAATACGCCTAATCAGTAGAAAAAGGTAGACTGTCAGATTGTCGCTTGTGAAGGAACACTGTGATAATGGGAGGAATGGTTGTACTTTTCTTACAAAGGAGAAGAGCAGTGGCAAAAAGAAGGGGGTGGTGAAGATGGAGGAGGATGAAGAACATCTTACCGAGCTGCCATTAGTGGTCTAATTCACACACTAAGAAGCAAAAAGAGACCTTTGAGTGGGTGGTTGGATTGTTGAGGACTGATCAGAACCTCCATTAGCACAGAAATAAGCTGCAAATGGACCAGAGGAGCTGTGTGAAAAGAAGAGAAGGGCTAACTGTGCTGAGGGAACACAGTGCTCTGACCAGGCAGAGCCAGACCCACTTCACAGCACTTCTGCCCAGCTAAACATGTCAAGAGGCTAAAGGATAAAATACCAACTACACTTAAGGATGAAAAACTCTAAGTGAACTTGCATACCTATTACTTGCATGTTATTACTGTAAGTTATTAAACAGGACTGGCAATCCACACTATGAGCTTTCACAGCAATAATCTTTAGCCTACTACAGAGAAGCCAAACTATCAGTGATGAACTTGAAAGTGTCAAAAACTCTTCAAGGTTATTCAATATTACAAGTGGAGAATCACAAGCAATCAAAACAACACGTCAAGCACTGACAAATTACATCTAAAATTATAAATTATGGAAGGTTGACATTATTGAACCTACCTTTGTGCAAGTGTTTTAAATAGTAAATGAATTACTTACTGTGAAAAGTGCTGCTGACCCTCTATGTCATCACTATACATTATAGCATAGTGCAGCTTTGTCTATTAACATATACACTGGGCATCACTCATAGTAAAGACCAGGACTAATCCTTCTAAGTAATAACTGAACCATGTAAACAGATTTCCTGTTATACAAGGAGCCATAAAAAAAAACTCCATCCATGACTGACCTAAAATTGGCTGCTATCCCCTTCAAGGTTGTCTCCTAGTGAAGCAATGCACTTCGATGTCCTCTACTGTGTCAAAACACACACTCTTCAGCTTGATTTGAAAAGTTGCAGGGAGACAAATCTGCTGAGTAGTGAGTGAGTAGTGAGTGATTGTGTTGGTCTCACCAAAAAACTTTGTGCAAGGAGTAGACACATGATGGCATGCTAGCATGTACCAAAGTTTGGGTCTTTGGTGCCAAATGTTCTCTTTCACACTTCTCACTACATTACAAAAGAACTCTGTTCTGACAATCTCACCATGGGGGAGAAATTCACAATGCACAATTTTGACCGTTTTCATCATTATACTCTTGACTTGATTTGAGTGACTGGGAGAGGACAAGGTGGAGGAACGAGACTGGATGCACTGCTTTAAGGTTCTGAAACTGTGAACGGCTGCAACCCAGAGACCAAATGTTGCAACCGGAGACCAGATCTCATCACCAGTGATGATCCTTGGCATGAAAGTTGGCTTAGTTACATATAGAAGTTGATGTTTGAGGTCCATGGTGAAACCGCAGTTTCACACATGCAAGTTATGAGAAGGGGACTTCCAGAGAGTGATATAAAACAGCAAGAGCACTGGAAGCGGTGAAGCACTTCAAAGGAGCTGGTCAAATTGAAATTGGTAGGTTTTTTTTAATTTTATGGACGGATTTCTGGAACTTTTTGATCAAATCTCATATATTCTTATATTTACACAACTGCTGTGCTTAGAGTTTAATGCAATATCATTCTGTTTACTGGAGCACATGCGAAAGAATATAAAATGCATAAATGTCTATGCAACCTGTGTAAGTATATGATGAAAAAATCTGCATATACATATAAAAATCAGCATAATATGTTGAAAGACAACATTTCTCCAATCAAATGTCTTGGTTGAATTATGTGTTTACAAGAGAAAAGGACTGTGTGCATCTAACAAATTGCACAATTATGTCTTCTTGTGTGTACTGATAGTTAGTACATATTAATTTATAATCCCTACTGTGCAATTCTATAACAAAAACCACAGGATTCTAGGTCAATCCTCTTCAAATGAATTTCATTTTGTGGCTTAAGTCAAGCAGTGATTAAGCAGAGGAGAATTCCACTATATACTTGGAGAATACTTGTGCATGGTACAGCAAGAGAAGTAGCTCCTGTAAACCTCCATGGTAATAATGAGGAATAAAAAAAGGCAATTCCTGGTCTATGCTCTGAGCATTAGGAACATGTGCACAGCAGGAGGTGACAAGACAGTGATTCTGATGGATATTCCTGTCCAGTAGAGGGGCACTCCTCCCAATGTTCTTTCTGCTGATTGATTTGAGTGACTGGGAGAGGACACAGTGGAGGAGCGAGACTAGACGCACTATCTAGGCTGGGTGAGGTCTTATCACTCCCTTGGCTGTCTAGCCTGCAGGAGCCTGGGTTGTTTTGAAGAGAGGCAGTCAATAAGAGTGGGTGACGATGTAGTGAAAAAGAAAGGCTGCTCCTCAGATGTCCTCACTCTAATGAATAACATTATAGCTATGAATTTTGGATAGCATGGGTTTATGTTGTGCTAAACTCAATTTGAATGCCGTGCTAAACATTTTAGCGTGCCACATAACATTACATATGCTGCAATTTAGCATTTTAGACTAACAGAGAAAAAAAAGATGAAGACATTTTAATATACTTTGTAACAGAATAAACATAGATCTCAGGTGAGAGAGCAAAATATGGGCTCCTTCTGAATATTGTCATCAGATGTAAATTCATATAGGATGAAAACTCAGAGGGCATTTAAGCTGATGAATAAAAATTGGAATGCATGAATTTCTGATTATTAGGATCCCTGAGCTTCACTGAAATGGAATTATCCTGTTGCAAATGTGGTAAATATTGGAGGCTTGGTCAAAGCCCCTTACTGAAAATAGTGTCTAGCTTGCTGTTAAAACTGATGATTTTTTATTTATATAGCTGAATGATGTTTTTAATGCAGGTACAAGATATATACAAATAGCACACACAGAACCATTTTCAGCATAATGCTTCATCATTTTGTGTTATGCAGGAACAAAACTGTTGTCTCACTTGAAGCCATATAGAATAGAATAGAATAGAATAGAATAGAATAGAATGCTTACTGATGTGTACAGGTGGCCCTCCCCATTCATTGCGATGTATAACCCTGTCTTCACGGATTGAATGGCGACAACTCTGAGGCCCACAGGAATAAGGTTGAACAAAGCTGGAAAACACACACGTAAACAAGCAAACATAAACATACATCAAAATATCACCAAACATTATTGAAGTAGACAGAGCTAACATTAACTAAACTTTAACTGGATTGGGGTAAAACAGTTAGGTACAATCTAAATACATTCATCTAAATACAAGATGTCTATCATTAATGTGTTGCAAAGTATGGATAATACAATTGCTGACTGCTGAATTTAGGTAATCTCAGAAGATGAATTGCAGCACAGCTGGTGGACATGACTAGCCCAGCACAGCCTTGGCCAGTCAATGCTACCTGAGAAGCAGTTGTAATTGGGGCCATCGCCGGTGCGAGGCAGATTTAATAACACCCTTGTTGTTGTAGCAGACTCCTGGTAGGTAATGGGTATTGTTTGTACGGGTGAGAAATAACAGGACTGGCCTGGCTGGGACATTACGCGTGTATTTGGGAGGCGTGCAGTAAAGGCATACAATGACCTCAGCTGACCCTGCAAGCAATTGGAAACGGCAGGCTTGGACCCTAGGAGAAAGTCTAAGAGAACTAAATGCAGGACCATTCATTTTTTAGTGGTTTGTGGTCAGTTTCCACTGCTGACACCTAATTTGATCTTGCAGTTAAAATGACATGATTTATCCCCTGCACACACTATCTATAATGCTTACTGTTTCAATAAGTCCCTTCATCCTACCAGATGTGACATGTGACACATCTCTTCCTGCTGACAGGAGTAAGTGACACAATGCAGAGTGTCAGGCTAGCATTAGCACCAAGCACTGGAATCAAATTAGCCACCTAGCCTGAAGTGTTTGAGGAGCAGTGCCAAAACAAGCTAATAATACCTTTTTCTCTCTGTTGAGCCTAAAGTTTCCTGGTCCACTTTCCCTCTCAGGGAAAAGGACCAAACTGTGTGATCCCATAGCTCCATTTAAGAAGGCATTTTTGCAAAGACCAAAAAAATAAGGGCATCTATTGACCAGAGGTTAGAGGAGGGTGACTACTTGGTTAATTTTCTGTATGAGAAAAATAAATACAGAGCAGGAAGTAAGTCAGACATAAAATTGCCCTCAAGAAACCTACATAAAGTTGCATAGGTTTAAAAATAAATGTGCTTTTCTGGGACCTCTCCGAGCAATTCTTTAGATTTTTCCAGACACTTGTTAAAAGTTTGATCTAGAAGTCCAAGAGATATTTCAAAGTACTCACAGGAATTACTGCTGTCATCCTTGGTCCCATCAAGAGAGCCATCGGGGTTCATTTGCAAGTAGTATCCCTGCCTGCAATATAACCTGGTCACTATACCCTTGAGCTGGGGATCTGCAAGAGAGGAAAAAAAAAAAGAAAAAACAGAGAGAATAGTTCAGCAAACAAAATAAACTTCAAGAATTCTACTTTTTCCTTTGATATAGCACAGGTAAAAGTATTGTTTTCAGAGGGACTTTATGGCAAAACACAGAGACACACAATTCAGAAGTATTGCGGCTGGTGTTTTTTCACAAGCAAATCCCCAAGCCACCTTTTGGGCGCATAAGCCCCATCCTGCTCAGAGATAGGCCATCCAATTATAGGTAGCAGAATTAATCTGTGGTTGCCTGACTCCCATAATGAACCCAATAGCACCCTCTCTGGGTTCTTAGTATGTAGGATGTGAGAGTGTCCCTTCTAGCTGCCCCAACAGGGGAATTAGCCACATATCTACTGTAAATAAATCACTGCTGTGGTTTAATTGCCCAGAGCCGCTGCAGCTCAGCGAGTCATGTTGTAATTTAGTTGGCATTTTGTCAGTTTGCAATAACATGACAAAAAGTGAAAGTGAAATGTAAAAAGTAAAAAGCAGTACAAAACTGAAAAGGACACATTTTAATAAACCCGTGTGTGGGTGCACATTGGGACATCTCTGGAAAAAATATTGCTTGCTCTCAAGCTACGCAACGATATTTCTTCATCTGTGTGGTTTTGTGTACCTGTGTGTCTGAGGTCATACACTATCAACATTAGACTTATTGTAGAGACAGCCATCACACCAAATTTCATTCTAAGAAAACCCCGGGGAGGTGAACAATCAACTTCACCTGAGCCTAAACCAGGGTCTTTGCATGCTGCTGTGTGTGTGTGTGTGGGTGGGTGTGTGGGTGGCTGGGTGGGTGAGTGGAGTTACGTGGAAGAGACAGAGAGGGAGAGAGAGAGTGACCGCAGAGGAGCGCTCCAGAGGTCTTGCTGAGGGCAGCGTCTGGCTTTTTTTCTGTTACTGTGCAGCTCAGGGCATTCTCCTCTGAAATGGTTCGGTCGGTTGATGGCATTAGCTAGCTCTGAGACCTTTCCCTGCTGCCTGAAAGGGAGAGAAAATGCCTCTCTGCTGGTGGATCCGAGCTGTGCCGCTATGGCATTCAGCTGTGCTGCTTTCTTGCTTCACCAGAACAATGAAAAGGTGGCTAAAGCAGAATCTGACTGTCAGAGTGCCTCCGCTGTCCGCGATTCAGGCTAACAGGATGGTGACAGTATCTATCTGGTTCGCAATAATACTAAGCTCAGTCAAAAAACGTTGCAGGCATTTAGCCAGAGACAGATGTCACCGTGAAGAGATCATCCTCCCTGTTCTTCCCTTTCATTGAACTTACAATACAAGTGTGACATGTTGTAACTCCATTGTCCATTAGTATGAAAACTCATTTGTGCCAGTAAAATAAAAAATATATATATTAAAAGTTAAAATTCACTTTAAGCTATTCTCAAAATGTGTGGTTTATAATTGAGATTATTGTCTCTTAATACATTTATATGTTAAAAGGAAAAATGGAAAGATTATGACCAAAAAAAAGGCCTTTTATTAATTGTTGAAACCTAATATGAGTACTTGAACTTGGATAAACTTGGTTTTTATGCCATTTTTTGGTCATAATCATTCCGTTTTTCTTTTTGCTATTGCCCCCTTCCAGTAGCACCATTGGTTTGAGCATCATCAATAGCGCTCCTATATTATTTTCTTTTTGTTTTTCCTTATAAACGTATATGTTTGTTTTTTGTCCATTACAAGTTTTCTGGGCCCAGTGTGACACTTTTAAATGCAAAGTGCAAACTCCAAATAGTCAATGTGCAATACAAATCTCACATTAGAGAAACCAGCAACTGCCGCTTAATAAATGACTAGGACAATTGGCAATTAATTAAAAGTCATTGTGTGGGTTTTTTCATAGAATTCAATCCCACATTTTGATTAATTTGTGCACACATTTTAAATTATTCAACACAAACTACCTCTTTTTCCAACCATAGTAAGGCTAACCAAGCTACAACCCAGTCATCCAAATTTGCTGTCCTCTGAGCTGGATAAGTAACTTTGGTCTTAGTGGCGCACAGAGTGACTCATAACCTGCAGGTCCTGCAGCTGGGGTTGTGGTTCCAGTCAGGTTAAGCTTGAGTGATTTTGGTTTTACAACACTGTGTAAGAGTAAAGGTAATTAATATATTTGCATAGCTTTGTAGATGGTCCACACTCCTCTCACAGCAGGCTGCGCATAGAGACCTAGTGATGCATGGGTCGGTATTTTTAATGCACCTTAACTATAAACTGTGCGAGCCTTAGGAGATGTGTTAGATGTAAGTTTTTTAAATTTGTTAGAGAGAGGGAGAGAGAAAATGGAAGGTGTACTAGTAATTGAAGCAAAGCTGAGTGCAGTCTCTTTTACCTTATTTTTATATTAGCTTACAGGTTGTGGGTCATCCCACATACCACTAAGACCAAAGTGATGTGTCCAGCTCAGAGGATGGCTCATTTGATGAATGATAGCTTGTGGTCTACTTTATTGCATTTCTGTTTAAACAGAAAACAAAACATACACAAATGAATCAAATTGTGGTGTAAATTTTATTTCTTGCCTATCCAACAGCATTTCATGTGTTCAGTGAAGTAAAACCTGGCCTTTAAATACTATATATATATATATATATATATATATATATATATATATATATATATATATATATATATATATATATATATATATTAATTGCAAGTAAGGGGATACCCATGGGCTCGACCATAC
>VUQS01016723.1:2432-22775 GCA_015108495.1 Heterochromis multidens | reverse complement strand
TAACGAAGCTCAGATGGGAGAGCGTTCCAAAGAGTGGGGGCCACCACACTGAAGGCTCTGTCCCCAAAGGTGTTGTGGTGACAGATTTGACATGAGCACGGAATGAAAGTGTGGAGTCCAAGATAACACCCAGATTGCGAACCTCAGGGGAAGGAGAGATGAGAAAACCATCTATGTCAATGAGTAGATCTCCAATCTTCCGAAGAAGGGCGTTGGGGGCCACAACCAAGAGCTCTGTTTTATTACTGTTGAGCTTGAGTAGGTTAGTTGACATCCATATTTTGATTTCATGCAGACAGTTGACAAGTGATTGTGGGGGGAGCTGGGTGGAGGGTTTAGTACAGAGATAAAGTTGTGTATCATCAGCATAGGAATGGAAGCAGAGACCATGGCGGTGGATGATCTGACCAAGGGGGAGCATGTAGATGGTAAAGAGAAGGGGTCAAAGTACAGAACCTTGAGGCACACCTTGGTTGACTGGAGCAGAGGTGGAGCGGGAGCCTCCCATTGTGACAAACTGTGTTCTGTTGGAGAGGTAGGACTGAAACCAGGAGAGTACAGTACCAGTGAGGCCAAGATAGTTGATTAGACGTGAGAGAAGGATGGTGTGAGAAACGGTGTCAAAGGTTGCATTTGCTGTCTCCGCCAACAACTGACAGGTCTTTAGCAAATTTAGCCCAGGAAATAACATCACTCAGTGTCTGATGCTTGGTGAGATATGTTGGGCTTCAGGAAAAAAATATCTTTTCAAATTTATTTTAATATATTTTTAAATATATTTTTTAGCAGTAAGATTTGTAAACCTCAATTAGATTTTAACATTTATCTAAGCCAATGGGAGCAACAACAAAAAAACAACAACAGTATAATGCAATATTTTAAAAGGGGCATAATAATATAAGAACTGTGAAGCATGATTCTGATTATCATTATAATACCGTCATGGAAATAGCATCATGCTTGTAAAGATGTGTAAGGGTGGGAAGATTGTATGGTTTAAATCTCACTTTAAATTTATTTTTAAATGTATTTTGAAAGACAACAAATAGATATTATGGATGAGAAAGAACAATGCCTACCTGCAGAATGATAGAGAGGAAGACAGTTGTACATGATGTCATCGCGATGCAAGCCAAAGGAATGAAAACCAAAGGCTGCGATGCGGTAATACCTGACAAAAAAGGACAACAAACTGACTGATTGAACTTATCATCTTTCCTTAGCTCATTATTTAAACGAGTCTCCTATAAGTGCAATTTGGTGATTCAAATGCCTTAGTGATGACGTATATCGTCCTGTGTAAGTGTTAATAACAGTTGATAAAACTACTAAGTTTCCTCAGTGGACTGCATCACCTTTGCAGATATGGTCACAAATAAACTTACCGACTGTGCACCACTACAGCTGCCTTTGGCATTCCTGTTGTACCAGAAGTGTAGATGTAGAAAAGCCTGTCTGCACAAAGAGATAGAAAAGATTTCCATACTGCATTTTCAAAACTTTCTGACAGCATTTCACATGGGTGGCATGCACCATGAAGCTCCATCATTCTTTAAATGTTTTTGTCACTCCATCCATTTCCTCCCTATGTCATACAGGCTAAACAAGTAAAGACTTGAAGAGTTTCAACATAGGAATGTCATGCAACAACAAAGGCAAAAACAATACCTTTGTTAAAAGATTAAGACGTCAATAAAAAAAACAAATGCACAAAGATATAAATTAATAAATCAAACATGGCCAGAGTTTAATTTACATGCATTATATCAAATAAAAGACAATTATTGTTCATGGTGTTGAACTTGTCTTTTTTTAACAGTGGTGTGTGCATGTGAGCTAAATTTGAAAAAAAAAAATTCAGAAGAGCGCCAAATCTGGCTGCCAGCGATTCACTCTAGCAGGCAAAGACTTGCTAAGGACAAGAATGTGTTGCAATCAAAACCTTGTAAAATGTAAAATGAGAAGATGTTATGGGAATACAGTCCCCTAACCACATGCTCAAACACCACAGACCCTCACCATTAAATTCTTTCCTTAGTTTGTAGGGTGGTGGGTGTGTGGGTGAATGGGCCAGCAGAAAGTCCAAACTCTGAACCTGAAGCGTCTCCTTGTCTCCCTGATTACCAGTGCTGAACAAAACCATACTGGGCTGCAACATGCAAGTTACTTCTGAAACAGCTGGAAGACAATCAAAAGTGTGAAAAATGTAAAGCAGGCAAACCAGCACGTTTTTATTAACTGAAAACACATTATTCCACTTGTAGCCAAATAAGATATCTCCAGCTTTGTATTTATCTTTAAAACACATTTGGTTCCAACCTCCAGTCATCTCTGATCCAAACACCATCGCTCGAACTCCAGAAACACTGAGACAGTGTAGCAATGACTGCTGTCTAAGGTTGTAGTTGATAAGGGCAGCCTCTACACCTATCATAGCAAGACCCAGCCATAAAGCCACCATTAAAGGCTGACTTTCCATGTACAAAGCCACTACATCACCCTCAGTCCAGCCCTGAGCCAGTGCCCAGTGAGCCACAGCATGGCATCTCTCCTGTAGCTCTCTGAAACTCCAAACCTGAAATGAAATCAAAATGTAAAATCAGTAAGCTTAATTCAGTTTGTTCTCCATTTTAATAGAGGTTCCAATATAGCTGATGCTATATTTTCTTTCTATTTGTTATCCTGGATGAGACCTCACCTCTCCTGTGGCTTCATATATCAAGGCGGGTTTGTCGGGATGCAGTGTCACTACCTGGGTAAACAGGGCAGGGATGGTTCTTCGGTTTCGCTGATTATGATACATGGAAAATCTCACTTTAAGTATAACAGCTAAACACCTTTTAGACAGAAAGAAGGGGAAAGGAGAACAGTGAAGGGCATTTGCAAACAGGAATGGACCAGCATAGAAGATAAATGAGTGTCAAATGGGGGACAAGCTCATACAAACTACCTACTTACATCAGGTCTCTTTTGATGGTATGTAAAGCTATATAGATGTTCTTCCAAGATCCCATATGGGCCAAACAGAGCCCCAGCCCCACCAACACGCTGCAAAGCCAGGGGAAGGAACACAACCACATAGCGCCCAGACCAATGAAGCTTAATATGACACCAATCTTTCGCTCCATGATCTTATCTCTGAGGATACAAACAATGACTTCAGGCACAAAAAAAATCAAAATACACTGAACTAAAATTTTGTGAGATGAGGCTTACCTCTAAAAGAATCTTAATTATTGCCCTTAAGAGCACCTCCACAAGTCCGAAGAAAAGTCGACTTAACTGTTGAATTGAGTCACAGCACCAGAAGCAGCTCAAAGAGCTGTCAGATGTTTGCAGAGCCAGAGGTGAAATGCCTGATAAGAGGTAGCATGCAGCAGAGAGTTGTGCAAGTTACAACCCATGCAGTTCCTGCGTCACTGCACAGTGTGATTCATTACTCCTGAAACAAAATGCTGGGAGTCTGATTTTAAAAATTATAAATGTATGTTTTCATAGGGAAAAGGATTTATTGGCTTCGTGCATGGGCATAATTGCTTTACCTAAATAACTACAACAAAAGGTTACTCACTTACAGTCAAGAATGCTTGTGTTACATTTTCCATGTACGCCTAAATGTCACAGCATCTTGTTATTGCCTTTTCTGTCACTTCCCCACAGAAAAATAATATACTTAAAGTGCTTATTTTGAATTAACATCAACAGGTCACTTCTTAATCAAAAAGTAGCTGAGTTATCGACTAATACTAATAAACCACAAACTTCTTTTCAGATGAAATAGAAGCTTTAATAAATTTTATGTTGCACATTCTTCAAAGAAAACAGTACCAAATATAAACAAAGTAAAAAAATAAGTTCATATAACACAGATTGCTACATTCACAAGAGAACACAAAATGCATGTAGCTATTTTCACATTGAAATCCATAGCAATGTATGAAAAAAAAATTCTGATGGCCATAAAAGGTGCAGTCACACTTACCAACCAAAGAACAGTTTAGTTGTTAAAACCAACATAAAGGTGGCTTTAATATGTGTTGTAACAAGGAGTAAGATAACACCAATCATTCAAAAACACTGTTTTGAAATCTAAATGTTTCCTTATAATAACATCCTTGTCACTTTTATTTATTAAAAAAATATCTATATCTATCTATCTATCTATATATATATATAGATAGATAGATAGATAGATTTTTTTTTTTTTAACTGTTCAGGATCTGTAAGTGAGGCTGGTGCACTGTGCAAGTAAAGAGGTGCTGAATCATCATATTTATGATGGAAAAGTGCAACAAAATAAACAAATTCAGGTCTGTACAGTTCCCATCACTGCTGAAACTCTCATATCAAGGATACCACTGCAGCCTTACAGTAACTAAGAGTATGTAAAGGCACATTGTAACAGCTTACAGGCTTAAACAACTTTTGGTTGCAGGAAGTTGCAGGCTTATCAGTAGGGTGGGTCTGTTTTTGTGAATTCCCCAGTCATTTTGGGCCCGATTTAGAATTTCCAGTCCACAATTTCAAGAATAAAAAGAAAATCCTTGAAATATGCACTTGAAAAAAAAAGGCACAGTTGTTAATCAAGGGAGATTCTTTGAAAATAGCCACAAATGAGTTTTTTAAAAATCACTTGTTTTGTTCATAATCAAAGAAAGAGACATAAACTCATTGCAGAAGCCCACATGGGAACAAGGGGAAACTTGGGGGCAGTTCATGGGTAATTTGCATCATTGGTCCGTTGTTTCCATTACAGAACACTGTTAAATAGAGTACACGGAAACAAATATTATCCAAGAGAATCCCATGAACAAAATGCTTACCCACCCTTATATACAAACAGCCATTTATGCAAAAATTTATGTAAAACATTTATGTAAAATAGAGGTTTGCTCATGCTAATTTTTTCTTGTAGCCTACATAACATAGACTTTATCGTTTGCACTGAAAATAAATATTAATCTTATTTTTTATCACTTTGACAGGAATACAGCTTATAATATTATTGTGATATGTTCTGGATGAACCAATAAGCCACTCAAGCAGCTTCACTTTCACTTTTGCGCTCCTGAATAAACACTTTTAATAGATGGCTTCTTCTTGCCTGCGACATTACTGACATGTTTTTACACACTTTCAATGATGAAAATCAGTCATTTCCAGTACACCTTGAACTACAAAGAGTGCTACAGCACACAAACAAAGAGGAAAATAACCTAATTCAGGAGGTAAATCAGACCTTATGACCCTCTGAGTAGCAGATGATATTACTGGATTGAGTTGAAATTTGGTCCCATTAATATTACTGAGGTCTGAAAGGTCTCAGAGTTACCTAAGAGGAATAATCTGTGCTTAATGAGAGGTCACTATTTCATTTCTAACTGTTCTATTATGTGACACTTTAAAGACAAGCCATAAATGCTTGCAGCTCAGTACCAAAGAGTGATATTTCATTTTGAAGTAAAGGATTTTGAGAGGATTTGAATAAAACTAGAAAATATAGTTTAATTGTGAATATCAGAAATTCACGTTTTTCTTATTTTCCTAAGTCACCAAGTCTAGGTGAATCAGTCAACAACCCCCCGAGATTTTGCAACCATTTGGTGAGTCACTGCTTTTACAATTCCTCGGACTCATGTTTGAATTAACATGTACTATAGGTGACAAAATAAATGACTCAGGCTGAAAGTGTGTCTTTGGAGGAAAGTGTAATCTTCTTCATATTTGTGATTCTCCTGTTTGCTGCCCACTCCGTGAACCCTAAAGAGAGACAAACCACATTGTTAGAAACAGAGTAATTTAATCTGAAACAGTAATAATTACACATCACTAGTGGAACAAATAGTACCAAAGTGCTACAGATGAGAAAATGTATTTTGTTACTTTCTACCACAAAGTGTGCTTGTGACAGATAATGATATCCAGTTGTATTATTCCATGCTTACTTGTGATTGACTGCTGGAGGGATTTGTGCTGCTTAGGTCTGAGTATCTCTTCTTCTGTGGTGTGCAGACACAGGAGAAGAAATGGGTATATTCTTCTCTCACCTGCAGAGGGCAGCAGAACATCAGGAAACAAATCTGTGTTGCCACAGCTCATACTTACGCAATCCACTGTTTACCAACATTTTTGCCCTTTTAATTGTTTTGTTTTTTAAATATACATTTCTATATGTTATGTTAATGTCTGTCTTGGAGCCATGTTCACACCAAGCTTCACACACGGATACTGTATTCCTACCTGTTTAGACAGCAGGCAGTGCATGATGAAGACCAGTGCGCCCTGCAGGCTGTTGAAGATAGTGAAAATATACGACACCTCAACAGGATTATCATCTTGAAACAAGAAGACCCCAGACACCCACATCAGACCCAGAATACACATCTGGGCTATAGCTGTCACTGTGAAAGCTCTGCAGGGGGAAAAGAACGATAGTAAGTCAATAAAAGATTAACAGAGAATGATAAAGGTTACACATGGATGACTCAGTTACTACATCAGTATTTGGAAAGCCCCATGAAGAGTGAAAGAACACAATGAGAGATGTGTGTTCAGCAAAGCAGCTACAGAACAGTTTGCTGTCTACTGAAAGCATGTGGAAGAAGAAAAGCCAAAGGCTAATGATAAATATAAAAGAGAGGCACTCTCTTTAAAAAAAAAAGTGTTTCAGTCAATTTACTCTGTATGGGTCCTTTGTTCTATTCATTGATCTAGCCCAGCTGTCACTATGAATAAGGAGATCAGTGATTTCGGTTGCACAGAAAAAGTTGTTTTCTTTCTTGAGTTACCAACTTAACCAAGAATCCATTAATCAAACAGGATCTGAAATGTGAAAAAGATTGACATTTTTTCCACTGACAGAAAGTGTTGGATTATAATTGAATGCTTTCTGACTTTTTCTCGACTGAAAAAAAAGATCACAGCTCACTTGTTTCTGGCACAAGAAGTTAATTTTCCCAAGTCCTTGGACTAAACTACACATCATTCATTGATGGACTAGGAAAAGGAGGGAGAGATTCTTTTTCATTTTAACTCTGATGCTTTTTGCAGCTATGAGTGGAGAGTCTATGAGCTAAGTATGAGCATACTGTAGGTAGACAGGCGAGAAAAGTCCATCAGTAGCAGCCCATCAGGGAGCAGTCAGTACTATGAAAACATTCCCTCCATTTTTTCCCCCTCACAAAACTTATTCTTTCTATCAAAGCAATTCCTAATCCCAAAGCTGCCTTATTGAATCTATATATTATAAGTTTTATAGTGTTTGGTCATGCAGTGGAAAAGGTTTAACACATAAAAACCCAAAGCATTACACATTCAAATTCAAATTAAAACACAGACTGACTTAATTTTGTGCAGGTTGGAGAGGTCTGGGTTGAGGCTGGCAAACTTCTGGGCGAGTTTCCAGACAGTGATTATAAAGAAGAAGACATTCACAAGGATCACTAAGCACACGGGCCCGAAGAAGCTCCAGACGAAGCCGTCATCCGTGGATAGCCAGCAGCTACATTTGGGAGTGAGAAAACACACGTTCAAAACAGGATGTTCTTTGCTTCACTGAGATAGATAACAGTAAGTTTATGTAATCTGCTCATGTCATTACTATGAAGCAAGTGAGCATGTAGAAACACATGCACAGACAACACTTCGCTTTTCATTTACTTTTCTTGGAAGACTTACTATTCTTCAGTGCCGTATCCGTTTGGTCTAACGCAGGCGGATATAATGACGATAATTAGAGGCATCACATAGCCCATCACATATAGGTAGAGGGGCTGAATGGTGGCATTGAACACCAGAACAACCATACGGTACAGCTGCACCCCTTCTAATAGCATCCAGGTGAATACTGCCAAGAAGAAGAAATGGAGCATTGCTGCAACAAACCTGCAGCCACCCTGTAATTAAAAAGAACACATCAGAGAGGATGAAGCACTGCTCTATCACTGAACTTATAGCAGTAACCTGCTGTCAGTGCTTTAAAAAAAAACTATTCACACAAACATTCTCAATTTTTCAAATGTCAGATTCCAGTCATATTAATGAAATTAAGACCACCTGTTTAGGTAGCAGTTATATCCAGTACTTAAA
Organism: Heterochromis multidens; assembly: GCA_015108495.1. Classification (NCBI taxonomy): domain Eukaryota; kingdom Metazoa; phylum Chordata; class Actinopteri; order Cichliformes; family Cichlidae; genus Heterochromis; species Heterochromis multidens. The sequence goes on along the minus strand of VUQS01016723.1, from coordinate 14,687 downwards.
CTCTAAGTTGCATTGTTCAAGTATTAAGCATTTTAACTCTTTACTGCCAATGTATGAATGGACCAAAGTTAAAGCCGAAACATCAGTGACACAGTAGCTCATGCAGGTCGTGATCCATCACAAGGTTAATGCCTGTAAAATGACAAAGGTGACCTTGACCTTCAGTACAGTTTAAGCGAGTAAGCTTGTGCGCAGGTTTTATCAATATCTGACCAATACTGAAGGAGGAGTAGTGATTCTTGTGAACTGTGAGCAAACAGTTCATCTGGCTTCTGGTTTCATCATGAAACTACAAACTGACACTTGACAGCTGGGAAAAGCATAAAGTGTGACAAATCAAGTGAAGAGCAACACTTCAACAATTCAGTGGCCAGGCTTGGCTGATTTATAACTTTGTTGCTGTCAGAGTTAACTAAGGATCAATCCTCAGTGCATCTCTTCTGCTGAACCCAACACAGATCAATAAATTAGTTTGGAGAGAACTAAAAGGTAGCATCATCAAACCTACAAACATTAATTAAGGTTAGCCTCATCAGGTAATGTGATTTCGCTTGCCATAATTAACCACAGTTTGTTATGCATGTATCTGTTGAAACTTATCAGCTCAAGGACACCCTCTCTCAGAGCTGGCAGATAAACGCTCCTGGCAAGGTTGAAATATTGTCTGCTCAGGGTTTCCGGACCTCAGCACTGTTTACAATTAGTGTGTATTAATACCATATGTAATATAAGAGCACTGAAAACAATGTAATTGCTAATGAGAAGGGTTAAAAAGGTAGCTGGCATCTGCACTACTGTCACTTGTTGTCTGGTAGTATCCTACAGTATGCTGCCACCCTACCTGAGCAGTACTTATTCTCTTCTTATCATGTACATCTTTTCTTGTTATTGCATTTGTTACATTATTGGGCAGCATTAAAAAATTCCAGGTTCATGAGAAACGTGCCTGAATGTGCTGTGTTTGAGCTGCTGTAACAAGCTAATCTGCCTGATCAGAACATGTTCCGTTCTTAATCAGATCAATAAACGGCAGCATTAAAAGATAAACGAGCCTTCCTCTATCTTTTTTAGAGTCCAGGGGTCATGTGAACCACCCAATTCAAACAAACCCAGGTCGAACAGTGAAGTGTAATTAAGCGTGACTGCATGAGCTAACAGCAGCCAACATTATTTCAAATAAAAATTAGTCCACAGACTTTTAGAGGCATTTTTGGAGGCATTTATGAAATGTATTAAATAGCACTAACTACCATTAAATGGGAATAATCAAGCGAAGTACATGTTCCCCAAAACCGTGCCTCTGGTTAGGATATGTGGGGTAGGCCTAGTACAGTTTTGATTCACGTTGGAGTTTTCTTTGCTACAAACTTCCCTATCCTCAATTTGTGATTCTCTGCTCTATTCTGAGCCTTCTCCAACAATCTGTCTGTGAAAAATTTTCAAACTACATTTTTTCCCCTCAGAAAACCCACAAGGGTATTCTGCTCTAATGTGGCAGGAAGCGGCGTTTGAGATTTAATTCTGCAGGAGCGCTCTAATGTTAAAGTGAAGAAGACTCTACTTTATACTGTAGCATGTACAAACGAAGTGTCATGTGAAGTAATTACATCTTAACTGTGGTATGACCCATAGTGGCAGGTGCTACCCCTGGCACAAAATGTTGTGAGCATGAATGCTTCTAACAAATAAGGAGTTTAGCTATCAACTGTGGTGATTTTAGTATATTTAAGATGGGCAAGAATTACCACAATGAGTAGAACTGGTAAACTTATTGTAAAATTCAATTATATTCTCCTTAAAGAATGTAGACCATGTAACTAAAGGCACAGCTTTTTTTTTTTTTTTTTTACAAACATACCACAGGTTTAGTTTGAGAAATGCCAGCCAGGAAGATAAGATCAGCCATGAAGAGGCAGACACAGAGGTGCAAGTGGATGGTGGTGCGGGTCCCCTGTATGGAACGGCAGAACTTGAAGGTCAGGATGCACAATGTGAGACACAGCAGGGAGATGGTCAGTCCTATTTTAGTCACCAGCTGGAGTCCATAAGTGTGCTAGAAGAGAAGGCGTTAAGTCCAGTTGTGAGTACTGCTGGTTACTGGTTACCAGTGAATAACATTATGTTGCACTAAGTTTTTCTTTTCAAGATTATGCAGTTATTTTTACTGAACTTATATACTAGTGATATTCTGATAGAAAATTATTTGTATTTTTTTGAGGTATAAGTCATGATTGCTGATGACCGTAACCCTCTGTTTTTAGACTGAGTAATTTTACATTTGTTCTCCCATGTCTTGGCAATCAGGGGACAAAAAAATGAACATTCAAACTGACATGCATCAAAACTTTTTCCCCTCAAAAATGTTGGGGTGTTGGCTTTTCTCCAAAATATAGGGTTAGGTTTAGGGTCAGGGTCATTGACAATGTCTTCGACCTTACAGGGTTACGTTTGTATTTAGCTGTTTCTTACCTCCATGGGGTGAAGAGCCATGAGCACAGCAAAGCTGCTCAGATGGTCACATGTACATACAGTATGTGAGGCATTGGAGTGCTGCTTAGAACAACCGTCTTTGGACCAGGCCCCTTTCTCATTCCAATATGCACAGATGTAACTTATGTTAGGGGATTCCTCTATGTCCTAAAACCAAAACCAACATGTCAAAGACAGAATGTATGTTTTATTTACCTCTCTCCATTCTTTTAATCGTCATGTTTGTGACTGTAATGATCAAAAGAAGTAAACGACTGATTTTAAAAAGGGCACAGTAAAGTGGATGTAGCACAGGTGGGACTACCTCGAGATGTCTGAAGGTGATGCTGACAGAGCGGCTCAGTTTCTGAGTGGATGGATTTGAGACCACAACAGACACAACTTTAGAGAAGACCTGGCAGGAGGGGTCTGCACCATTTTCTTCACAGTCTTTGACCTTCTCAAAAGACCTGTTCACAGAACTTTCAAGGTTCTTGTAGCTCAACAATGCAGCCACAGCAAAACCTGCAAAAGATACTCAGAATATTAAAATGTTATAAACTTATTGTGACTTGAACTGGACAGAAGAGAACTGAGATTTACCAGGGTATGTTCCCGTCCCAGCTGCTGTTGCCCAGTCCGTGTCGAGAGAAGCATATTCACTGGTCAAATGAATCAGTCCAGTTGGTCGGGTCCTTCCTCTTTGAACTGCAATCTCTGCATCTATTCAAGCAAATCACTCATTTCAAATTGTAACTCCCTCTGCATCCTAACCATTAGTTCCCAAACATAAGTCATCATCATTATCATCTAGGGGAGAGATACAGTATATAAGTTCATAAATTCAGAAGTGTTACCTATCTTGGTGTTCTCTATCTTAGTATGGTTGCTTTTTAGCTGAGGTCCAATGAATAAAATAGAGTCTTCCACTGTAGTCAGCAGCCCGCTCACACCTTCATCAGTGTTCAGGGTTCCAGGGGACAGGATCACATCAGTCTCTGTGAAAAGTTTCTGTCAAAGATAAAGGACACAAGAGGGGGATTGAGAATACTGTGTATGCATTTGCATGTGGTATGAATATATTCATACTTGTATCTTTCTCTAACCTCCAGTAGCGCATCTCCATCAAGCTTTACTTTACTGCCAGTTCCAGACAGAGCCGAACAGCTGTTTCTCATCATGGACAAGATGTCTGCCAGCACGCCGAGCAACTGGGAGACACACAGAGAGAGAATAAAGACACTATTCAGCTTGCTCCATACTGAAGTTAATGTATACTGAACCCTGCAGAGCCACAGGGTCGTCTAGAATAGTAGTTCCTAATTGGTGTGCCAAAGCAATCTGGTGTACCTGTGTGCAAATGTAGGTGTGCTATGAGATTTTTTGACAGCCATGTGTTTTTTTTCAGTAAATAACTGCATAAAAAGTTGTGAATGAATCATGACATTTTCTTTACACTCATTTCCACTAAAAAAAAAAATAAAATAAAAACCTGCTTCCGATCACGGAGTTGCTGGTGGGAATTATGAGAGCGTGTCACGTCAAAATCCCTGATAGACAGCAACAAGGTTAATAATAGGGAAAATTGATCACTTTCTTGTGTAAAGTAGACTGTATGAAAAAAGCTACGCCAATCTCTCTCATAGCTTTAGCTGTTAGTTGAGAATAACATCTGTCGGGATAAGTTGGCTGATGCCAAAAGGGTCCCAAGCATATGGAAACAAAACTTTGCCTCCTTATTTTGAAGCATCCTGATCAAGAGAACATGTTTCACGATACTATGTATTTTTGGACTAGAACTGGCCCTATTTATATCCTCTCTCTTTATATAGCATATCATATTTATTGTATTTGTAATATTTCCATTATGTTGATAATGATCATAATTTTATTTCCAAACTTACCTGTGTTGGTTTTCTGTCAGCACTGAAGTCATCACAATTGAGCTCTAGACAAAACAAAGCATTAGATTGTCACCACACCAGCTGACTGGGATTCTTGGCTCCGGAATGCATTGAAAGGAGTGTATGATAAAATCTTCACAGAAAAGCAGCAGGACTAAATAGAAACCATGCATTGTGTTGGAAGACGCGAACCACAATTTATCTAGAATCTAATTAGTTCAAAGTGCCAGTTAAGGTGACCATAAGCCGCAAAGGCCAACAAACAGCGGCCTGGGTTTCACTCCAACCCGCAGCCTTTTGCTGCGTGTCTTCCCCCACTCTCTCTCCCCACTTTCCTGTCTACTCTCCACTGTGCTATCTAATAAAGGTGAAAAAAAAAAAAAAAAAAAAAAAAAGTAGTGCATTCTGGAAGGGCAATAGATGAAATTTGGTCTCCTTACTACTTTGGCAAATGTGATTATGTAAGAAAGTTTGAAAACATATTCTGCAACCAATACGATGACATCTGTGTCAGGAAAATTGCAAAAATGCAACAAAGGTGTGTTGCCTTATATGAGGAATACGAGGACATAAAAGCTGTGAAATGCACTTTTTATATGAAATAAGTAAAAATGACAGGAGGACACAATTGTACACTTACTTGAGCATGGTGTCCTTTCAGTGCTATAATTGGTGTATCCATTTGAGCAATTGCACCAATAACTCCCAATAATATTAATACACTTTCCATGGACTCCACAGAGCTCTTCTTTATTTTCATCCTCCGTGCATTCATTAAAGTCTGCATGGGGATAGAGAGCAGAGGGATAGGTAATAACTCGCATTCCTCAAAAGTAATAACTTTGATGAGACAGGCAGAAACAACTCTGAATATAGAAGGTATTAGTTCAGCCCATAAAAGAATAAACATCTCTGAAATGTAATCACCACCGCAGTCATGTGATTTTTGTGGCGCTGGTTAAAGGATCTTAAAGACAGATTTGAACTTTCCCAGCAAATGGTGTTGTGAGATGTTGTCTTGTATTTCTAGATTGCCAAGACCTGCAATTAGAACTCACATGAAGCAGGAGATTGCTTTAGTTTATCTCAGAGTACACTGTGTTATAATGTAAAGGGCTTTTATGGCTTTTTTAAGATCATCTTGGCACTGGCAAAGTTTTTGTAAGCTTTAATTTTCTCTTGCTGGCTACACGCTACTGCAGGACTGATCTTTCTCTTTCCAAGATTTCTGTCTTAAGATTTCTGTCTGTCCTAATTTCCTTGAATGCTTTTTGGTGTTGAGTTTGGTTGTACACAGTGTGTGTACAGAAAAACACACCTATGAAACATATATAAAAAAAAACAACTTGACAAAAATGTTCAAACCCTTTTTTCTTTCATTTCCAAACACATCTGGCAATCAGTCAATCAGGCCCCATTTATTACCAAATTTGGGGGAGCCTAATTTTACCATACTTGGAACAGCACCACTAAACTTGAACTGATGAGAGTAGGTACAAAAAAAACACCATTCGCCCTAACAGCAACTTCACTGCTTCTGTTACTGACATTGAGATAGACAAAATGGCAGGTGAAATTGTATCTCCCAATCAAGTTTGTACAGTAAATTTTAAGAGAGCACTTGTTGCCCTCACTGATATCTGAAAGAACACACTGTAAACAATGGTAAGAGCAGAGTAGAGAAACGCTTGTCTCACACACACTTACCTAGGCACTGTCCCTTTCTGAAATGTTCCTCCATCCCAGTGTTCTTGAATCCAGGGTAGCACGAACAGTAGTAGCTGCCATTTGTGTTGTGGCACCTCGCATTCTTCCCGCATATATTTTTAGTTTCTTGACAATCATTTATATCTGTAGATATAACAGCTGTTAGTCTTGTAATGATCTAACTATTTAAACCTTTTCTACTTTTGTTTTTATTGCAATCTGCTCTGGACCTGAGCTAAAAGTCCTAAAATGGAAAAACAAAGAGGAATGTCATCAAGAAAAGCTATTTTTCCTGGTAAACTCTGCTATGCAGCATTGAATAATGGTAGTGCCATTTGTGTCTGTCAGTTCTTTGTCTTAAGAGATGATGTACAGAAACAGTACAGTTTAGAGGAACTGGTAAAATCATAGATCCATTTACCAACACATGTTCTAGCTCTGTTGAAGTTATAGCCAGGTGGACACTCCGAGACACACTTTTCCAGCAAACATGCTATCCCTGAGTAGGAAGAAAGAAGGAAAAAAATAGTTTAAATTACAAATCTTACATGAGATACATCCCCTGATGGGATACTAAAAAGAAAGTTAAACCTTGTCTTTATAGATTGTGGGGGTGCACCTATGCCTATGCCTAAGTGCAGCTGAAACTAAGTAAAGTTGCCCTATAATATAGCGTACCTTCAAAACTTTTGTTACATTTTCAAGTGGACAAAGTAGAGTGTCTGTTTTATGTTCCCATGTACAAATATGCCTCATTTGTACTCTGTGTTCTTTCATAAATTCTGACATGCTAACACACTTTCCTAAGACTGTGAACTAAGCAAAGAGTATTATTTGCTTAGTTCACAGTCTTAGGAGAGTGATTATGTTTTCTTCCTCAGTCACATTTTTCTGACTAATAAGTTAACGATAAGGCAGAAAACAACAACTCGTACACATGGTGTTTAATATTCCCAGATCCTTCCTCTGTGTTTCCCTCTTTCCATCACAATGAGCCTGCTGTTGTTTCATGGTGAGGCTGAAAGGTCCCAGCGTAACGCCACAGGAAACACAGACAGTGTTGCACAATGACATTAAGTTTGTGAAAGAGGCTGACTTGTTCTTATTATATGATGAAATAACCACAGACAGAAACAAGACCTGAATTTATTCAAAGAGTAACTGTATGCTCAGCACACAGCTGACTCCACTGACCAGTAAGCACAGTGGCAAATGAAAATGTGTCTAATACACTTCTCTAACTGCCTCTTTTGCTATCTATTGTTGGAATTGGTACAGGAATATTACTATTCCTGTAGCAGTATATTTTGGCTTGACAGGCAATAAACGTTCCCCTCTGTGAACTGTTTGTCTTTCTTTAACTCCATGTTACCCAAAGGACTGATTTACTGTGAGAAGTTAAATTGACTAGTAGGTGTTAATTAGTCGCATGTTTACCATTCAACATGTGTGTTGCATTTCAAAATTTAGGGGATTTTTGAGTTTAGTTCAGTTTTTGTTTAATTTTGGTTGCAATAATAGCATGTGAACAGAGACTCAGGAATTAATCATACAGAGTTATTTCGCTATAGTCCAAAAAAAGCTTTGAACATGGCAGCATCCTTTTTTAGAAATATTAGTCATTTAAAAATGTATTATATTAATTAACATATTAAAAATAGTGCCTCACATTATGTTTGAAATAGTAATGTTTGAGTGCTGAACTGAACTATTTGACATTTGGTGATATCATTCATTCAGTTATTATTGAGACTTTAGTCCCTCTTTTATTGTTAGACAGGGTTTTCTGCAGACCACAGTCATTTTCTATTTTAAACTCGTGTTCATCTGCATTCTGTTTATTTTATTTTTACCAAACAGCAAACCAAAGATGGTTGCAAACCACATTTTCATGTATCAAAACCATAGTTTCATGTATGTAGTATTCTTGTTCAACAGACACTGAGCAATACCGACATTTATATTTAGTCCCGTTACAAGCAGTGTCTTGAAAAATTTGATATACTTTCTAGATTTAATTTTTGTTCTTTACCAACCTGTGAGGGGAATATCTGACCCTTTAGCTGTTAAATATGCCATTACTTTACAGTGTTACTGAGCAGCTTATGAAAGTAATGTTGCATTAATTCAAAGGCTACTGACTAACTTTTTATTTTGAGTATACAGTTGATTTTTCTGATATTAAAAATAAAAAAAAGTTTTGCCACGTATTGTGGGAGCTGAACACAGCCAGGATTGATGAAAGTTGGTAGCACAGAGACCATAAAACTGTGATGCATTTAAAAACACAAACAAAACAAAAAAAGCTGACTAAAACAGGCAAAAATTCTCCATAGCATGAGAAAAGCTGCAGTACTGGGTGATAACTCCTAATAGGTTTGTTATGACACAAGCAGCTTTATTGAGCAGTGTTATATTGAACAAACAACAGTTTGTGTCAGAAAACAAATTAAGATATGAGCAATAAATAAACTTGTGTAAATATACAGCAGTGTATAGCTTTATATACCTTTTACACAGGACTTTTTACACATATAGACCATATATATAAAAGATAGAAGCAGCCACTGTGACGTCACCCATTGGTTTGTCAAATCCTGTTTTGAAGCCTTGAGCTGAGCAGTTTGTCTGTGGCCACCTTGATCTTCTGAAACCAGACATCACTGTTGATCTGACTGAAAAACTCAGTGACTCTTAATTTTATTACAGCAGCAACTTGTCAATCACTGGTCAGCCAGATCCTGAAGCGTGCCCTGCTCTAACATTTATTTGGTTTTAATGGGGACCAAAATTTATAAAATGTAAACATCATGCTGTATTCAGTAAGACCTGAAACCAGCAATTTAGGCAATGAACACATCAGGAAAGTGTTCACTGGGGTTAGAGTTTAAGTGAACAGTACGAACAGCTGTTTTCTCATAGACTTCTTTAAAATCTGATGTCTTTCTGCAGCCAGAGGAGTCACCCTGTGCTGGCTGTTAAAAAGGTTGAAGACACTTTTGCATTGTCTTTACTTTTCAGACCTGGAATCTATGTCCATGTTTTATACACAATCTATGGATATATTAAACTTGTGGCATGGTGTTTCATGATTGTTTAGTACAGTTATGTTTTGGATATGTTTATATTAATAAAAACTTGATCCACTTAAAGAATATTGTACAGCATCTGTACAAAGATGACAAAAAATACAATCTATAATGTAAATTTTACCAATTATATACAAATTTCACTCGTGAGCTTCTGAAATCTGCCAGGAATAAATTAACCATAAATTAACCAAGCACTTAGTAGCAGTGGGGAGCAAGAACTCCTTTTTTACACAAAGAGACCTCTGGTAGAACCAGTGATGTGTAGCCATCTGCCGCGAACAGTTGGGGGTTAAGTGAAAGGACCATAGAGACCACAAACAAGACAAAACAGAAACTATGAGTGAAAAACACATAAGCAAAGTGCTGCTCATTGTTAGACAGGGTTAATGTTACCAATGTAAGCCAAAATTAACTTAACTAACTTCTGAAAAAGAAAATAATGATAATAATATATTTTAAAGTGACAAACTTAGTTAATATCATCCTAGATGGATACATTAAAATGTTCTTTAATTCTTGAATTTCATTTTTTTTTCTTTTTGTCCATAGATTCATTTAAAGTCTCACAAAATGAAGAAATTTGTTTTATGTACCCTGAACTTTCCCGTCACACACTCTCTTCATTACTTCATTACATTTCATTACACACACACACACACACACACACACACACACACACACACAGTAAACTCATTGGTAAACTTACCAAGCAAAAGTAGCTCCTTCCCAAACCCCATGTTAAATGTGAAAAATAGTCCCACGCAGAAGTTGATTTCAGAACTATCACGACTATGAATGAAGTGTAAATCTGGTAGCTGTCCTCTCACAAAGGCTCAAGAAAGATTTTTCAGGTCCATAAATATCGACAAAGTATTTGAGTGAAAAAACAAACACTGATGACTTAAAAGATCTGTTCTTTTTGTAGAGGTTATTTATACGTGTGGTAAGAAAAACAAGAATGAACCTTCACCAGTTTTCTTCCTCTCTTAGACTCTCAGCCTGAGCATGGCTCACACTCGCCTTGATTCCCCACCCCACCCCTGCTCTCTCTCGCTCTCGCTCTCTCTCTCTCTCTCTCTCGCTCTCTCTCTCTCTCTCGTTCTCTCTCTCTCGCTCTTTCTTTCTTTTCCTTTCTGTTTTCCACCCTTTTCACTTATCAGTGTGGCCTTGTCTCCCTGCACTGCTCTTTCTTGCACTTTCTTTTTACTCTGTCTTTCCACATGAATGCATTTCTCACACTGGCACATATCACATTGCTTGCACACACAACCCCCCTCTGTCTACACCAGCTTTCACATTTCCCCCTACGCTCCAGTGGCCTCTATTTCAGGAGCTATTCACAACACTCTCATGAGAGATAGAAAAAGAAAGGAAGGGAGGGGACAGAGACTGAAGAGGGGGTGATGACTAACACTCAGCCTAAACAGCTGCTGCTGTACTTGAGTTTTGCCTGTAAGTAATCTTATATCCGTTCCCATTCTCCAGCAAGTCTTATTCTACTCCTCTTCCAATTTTTCTTCTTTGCCTCCTCAGCATTCAAGCATTCAGCCCTTCACCCAGTTCCACTGACAAGCCTTCTGCATTTTCTCAACCCCCTAGACAGCAAGAAAACAGAGTGGAGATGGATTCAGAGTGACCTCTGTTAAAATGAAATCCACCACAAGAGCAAAATGCTGCGGTTCACAGAAAACAACAGGGATTTGACAATAGCTTCACATTTGATAAACAAATAAATGCTGTTGTTAGAGCTAGTTTCTTGCAGCTGAGGACCCTTGCAAAGATTACGCCCTTTCTCTCCTATGTTGACTTTGAGAAAGTAATTCATGCCTTCATTTCATCCAGGCTTGTTATTGTAATAGCCTTTATTTGGGCATCAGCCCGGTTCTGTTTTTTCTTCTGCAATTTCTTCAAAATGCGGCAACTTGACTCCTGACAGGCACACTCAAGCGAGACCATATTTCCCATGTTTTGACTTCTTTGGCTCCCAATGCATTTTAAAATTGATTTTTAGATTTTATTGTTTGTTTTTGAGGCTTTAAATGGGTTAGCACTTTCTTACCATTCTGATCTGTTAACTATATGCACACTTCCAAAAGATCACTGAGATCAGATCACCAGATGCTTCTGGTTGTACCAAGAAGTAGATTAAAGAACAGAGGAGATCCACTCTTGGCTGTAGCTGCCCCTAAAACTTTGGAACAGCCTGGCCGTTCACCACCAACACTCAACATCTTCAAAACCCATTTTAAACTAATTTTTATTCCTTGGCATTTAAACCAGACTGAGTCTTGAAATTTGTTTTTCATCTGTCTGTTTTTCTGTATTGTGTTGTTTTTCTGTATATTTTTTATTCTTTCATTCTTTTAGTTGTACAGCACTTTGGTCAGTGCTTGTTGTTATTAAACGTGCTTATAAATGAATTGAGTTGACAATAAAATATATCATGTCAAAAAATAATTTCTTGAATTAGAAAATAAGTGGTCTTGTTTTGCTGAATGCTCTGTAACTTCACTAGGAATACAGGAAGGTCAATTATCATTATATAAACATGTAAGGCCTGTAGGTTTCACCTTTAACAATGCAGAATCACTAACTTATAGTGTTTTTATTGTTAATAGACTAACATTTATTATGGTTACTGGAGTGTAACATCTCAAACTAGCTTCCAGATACATTATTGATCATGAAACTGATTTTTGTTAAATTAACCTGCAACTACACAATTTGACACTGCACCTTTAACCACCATCATAAACTACTGCTCTAATGTTTACAGTTTTGGAAATGCAAAACATATAATGCACTGTCTTCCTTCTATATTATTGCTCTTAATACCATCCCATGCACATTGCTTAGCCAACACATTCTCACTCCCAGCACACTAAAGTTAATTCACACTACACTACTGTTACACACTGACACTTGGTCAGGAAAGCTTCCTCATCAATGCACAGGGATTGCCAATATGAGGACACTTTTTCCATTTCATTTTACTTTTTTTTTTTTTTTTACATTTTCTTTTTTTTAATTTTTTTTTTTTTTTTTTTGTTTTTTTTTTTTTTTTAGTTTTTTTTTTTCTCTTT
>VUQS01016718.1:2735-22676 GCA_015108495.1 Heterochromis multidens | reverse complement strand
CCCCAAAAAAAAAAAAAAAAAAAAAAAAAACCTTTAACAATCACCTTCCACTAGCTTGCTGGCTTCAAACAGTTGTAAGTTGTTCCTGAGTCATTATTGTAGCTGCATTTCCTTTTCTTTGTGGTGGTTTCTATCAAATGCTGCTGAAATCTGCATAGCATTTTCCCCACAGGGCGTAGTGTAGGCAGCAAAAGTGACAGGTTAACCTGCACTTGACCCATGATGACAGCCTTTCCTGCTTTCTTTCCAGCCACTGGATATAAAACGCACTTTTAAGTCTATATCCTGCAGTGTTGACTTTTGAAAACTATTGCCAATCAGAATGTAAGACATTATCTCAATATGTGGGATGAGAGAGAAGGGATAAAAACCTATGGTCACTCTAGGTCTATGGTTACTGTTGTTTCCTCAAAGTTTTTTTTTGGTTTTTTTTGTCTTTTTTTTTTTAACAACTGTATGTGGAGCAGTTTATTTATACATTGCCTGATATCTCTGTGGCCTATTAGAAATCACACATTCAGAACAAGAAATAGTTATCAGAAAAGTTCAGTATTTCAAGTGATACATTTGGGAGATGTACTGAAATGCATGATAAGCATTTAAGTATGTATATGTAGAATATAGATGTTCGACAAGTTTTTTTTAAGACTAAAATTTCAGCTGTAATATATATTAGTACAGAAAATTTATGGCCAAAATTTGGCACACAAGGCAATAAAATATTAAAATTGGTCCTTTTAGTTGCCCGCTGATGTGATCCAGATGCAACAACAAGCTGTGTATTTGGGTTATGAAGTAGTGGAAAAAGAAACAGAACTGAAGTTTAATTTGAAAGTGTTTTCAAAGTGTGCAATATAAAAGGATCAGATAAGTTTAAAGTCTGTTGCTGTATTTTCCCCTGATAATCACCATAGAAAATGGGTAGAAAAACAAGAATTGGCATGAGTTTTCTTTAGCTGGAGACTGGTGTGAGATGAAGAAGTTCATGTTGAAAGCTTAATTTGTGTTGTGACTGCATGCAGAATCAATTAGAAGGATGTGTTCTCTACCCTCTTTAAAGTCTTTGAATCACTTCTGTAAACAGTCATTTTGCAAATATCAAGTGAACAACACTACATCCCATAAAATGAAACACTAGAAGAAATCCAGCTGTTAGTGGTGCTGCAATTTGTTTTTGTTTGCATTTCACATTTGGTGAAAAGCAAGAGGCAAAGGTGCTAGCAACTTGTCAGATATAAAGTTCACACTAGGGAGAAATGACAAGTTACAGGGGATGTTGCATGGTGTCTTGGGCAGTGATGACTGTTTTCAGTTGGGTGTTAAATTACATGCACATTTTTATTTGTATGCGACTCTCCTTCTGTTTTGAGCCAGACAGCAATTTTTTTTATTATTTTTTTTGTTTTGCTACACACCAGTGAGGTTAAGACCTCCGCCAGATGAGGTTTAGCTGCTGACAGGCAAAGCTGTCTTAATCCAGAGCCACTTGTTCTAATGAGCAAATGACAATGATCCATGAAAAAAACCCCCATCAATTTAGAAAATTCTCTCTGTCCAAAGACACCAATGAATAATTCCTAGCAGACTGATGGCACTCTGCATGTGCACAGCATGGTTTCTTTGTTCTTTGTTCTCTCAAAATCTGTTTTTTGGCTGCATTGTTGGATATAAATACAAACTGAAATTCCTTCTAAACTATTTGTTTGTTTACTCTGAAAACATATGCTTTTCAAAACAATAGCCAAGCCTCTCAAAGCTGTTTTTGTTTGGACTTTGGTGCTTTGGATTTCATGGTGAATTACACACAGAATTCATACAGCTTGTAAATTAAGTTTAACTAGTGCAGCGCCTGTTCAAAATGTGCCTGTCTGGAACAGCCTAATTGCTTGGTGTAGCTTTCTTAATATTATCAACAATAATTGGGAAAAAAAATCTATACTTAAGTGAAATTACTGAAATTTTGCTCATCTACAATTAAAACTACTGAACTTTGTAGTTAAAATATTCCTTTGAAAAACTACTCAGAGTATTAGTTTTCACTGTTCATGTGTTGTCCTTCATCAGTAGTAGGCATTTAGTCGAAAGGCGAGATCCATATTATACCAAAAAGTTGTATGTATGTGTATAGGTGCTGAACCACAGAAGTGGTGAAATTGTAGGTATGAATGTAAGCAGGCGTAGAAATTTAGAGGTTGGAAAGAAATTTTGGATTCCCTGAGTCTCTGAAATGAATAGCTTTCTGATAATACAAAGCTCAAAACACCAAAATAGGGATGTGTCACAGATAAGTAAAGCATTCAAATTGTAATGTGAAACCACTTCACAGTAAGCAGAAAACTTGCCTGAAAGCAAATTTAGTTCACAATGAAACCTTACAGCCATAAAGCAAGGCATTATACGTCTTTTAAGTCATTAAGCAGTTTGTGATTGGATGGCCTCATTGAATAGAAAAAATGCAGATAGCATAAGATTTGGATTATAATTCAGATTAAATTATATAAATTATATAATTCAAATTGTAAACCTACTCCATGATAACATAGTGTAATGAACTAAAAAAAAAAAATAAGAGTAAAATTACAAATTTGTAAAGTTCCTTAAAAATTACTTAATTATGGTGACTATAATAATAATAATGATAATAATACATTTTAATGTTTACATTTTTAAGTCATTATTATTATATAGACTATTTTTGTTACGTAAATCCAACAATTAGTTTGTCCTAAATAAATATCTGATTTTTTTGTTTGTTTCAATGCTATTTTTTAATCATCTAATAACCTAATAATATGCAAATCACTGGTGTCATTTTACTTAAGTATGGGACCTAAAACTTGGTTTTGACTTGGATTAATTCCATTGCTGGAGTATGTGGTTGTCAAAATTACTGGCAGATGTATTTTTCTGTCATTGTGGCGCAAGAGAAATAATTGAAGAAAAAAAAAAACTAAAAATCATCTGCAATGTTATTTTTTTGTCATATTCTACAAGACTGCTAACAGGAAAATATAAATCCTTCTAATTACATCATTAGCTTGACACCTGGTGTATGCATGACCCCAGCAGCAGCAGAGCAGACATTTAGAAAATGAATTAACTACTACTAATGGAACATGTTCTGCTTCTTGAGTAATCCTGATATATAGTATCATGCCTAGGTGGGGACAAAGAGCAAACATGGTGGTGTTGTTCCTACAAAGCACCGTATTGTTTAGTCTCTGTCTAAAATACTTTTGAACTTTGGATTATCACGGAGAAGTTTCTTTTTTAAGCTGTAGCTCATTTGCTGGAGAATCTGTGCTTTGAACAGGTGTAGCTCCCTTTGCAATACATCATTGTTTTATCAAGGATGGTGATGAGCTGCCTTAACCCTAACTTTACTCTTTTTTTTAAAGTTTCTTGAGAACCACTCATCCAATAAACTTCAAACTCAACACTAAACTTGCTTGGGTCCCCAGCGATACATACTGACAAGTGTGAAATTGATTGGATGGAAAAAAGAGAGAGAGAAGGAAAGACATGGAGAAAGCAATTTTATTTATAGTGAGATTGGTGCATGGAGAATTTCAGGGCAAAAAGAAAAAAGGATATTAAGCAATGTAAAATAAGAAATCATGCTGAGTTTTAACTTTTTACAGTGTGAATGAAGTGGATAAAATTGGTAAGTGAAAGTCCATGTGGTAGCAGTGATAGGCTGGTAAATTTTCCAAAAGGAAATGCTCTTTTCTCCTTTGGGCCACCCATGGCTCTCTGAGGCATATCCACATTTTCTATAACTGCACTAAACAATCATAAAAGAGAAATCATTACAAGGCCACAATGTGATAGCTTCAGGCATTTATCATGACATCAATGTTCTCTAAATATATTTGAGACATTTTTACGAAGTAGGACTATAATCTGATCTTTGCCAGTCATCTTACACTAAACAGATCTTATGAGTCATAAATCAACATTTGATTCTTACAACTTCCCTTTGAGCAAAGGTAACTTAAAATCATACAATTAAGCTCTGCCACTATACTAGATACACTATCAACAATATTATTTTAATCAACTTATAGTTGTAGTAGTGAATATTTATGGATTTTACTATCACTGAAGAACTGTATATTTATTTCTTACATATCTCCAGTCATTTCCCTCTGTCCCTCAGTTACCATGGTAAAAATTACAGACAAATTGCCTGACCTTTTCTTGCCCGTGGAAAATTAGCACTTCCACCAAGGAGTCCTTAACAATGGCTCTCACTGTTTTCTTGACTATTGAGTGAAGGCCAAGTGCTTGAGTGTTCTGATGGTTTGATTGATGAGAGGAAGTCTAGACAAGAAAATGGCTTCCTGATTGGCTCTGTCTTGCATGGATTTTTGGTCTCATTTGGTACAATTCACCATCACTTGTCTTCTTGTTTTACCATTTGTCGACATATGCATGTCAGTGAGGCTCAGCAACAGTCGTCCTTTCAAGAGAGAGAGAAAAAGAAAAACAGATGTATTAGATCATCATTCATGCTTGGTTTACACTTGTACACTTGAATTGTACATCCTAAACACCATAACCATATACAGGAATTATTGAACAAAATAAACCTACAATGCCAATTACAGAAAAGTTGGAATGCTGTAAAATGTAAATAAAAACAGAATACAATGATTTTCAAATTTCATAAAATCATATTTTATTTACAATAGCACACAGAAAACATGTCAAATGTTTAACCTGAGCAAATAAAAAAAAAAAATTGGCAGTAACACATCTCAAAAAAGTTGTGACAGGGCCATGTTTACCACTGTGTATCATCCCCTCTTTTAACAACAGCCTGAGAAATGTCTGGGAACTGAGGAAACTGGAAGTTGCTGGACTTTTGGGGAGAGAAATGTAGTCCAACTTTTGTTTGATATAAGATTCCAGCTGCTTTACAGTCCTGGGTTGTCTTTGTCGTATTTTTCATTTCATGATGTGCCAGATGTTTTCAGTTGGTGAAAAGTCAGGACTGCAGGCAGGCCACTTCAACACCTAGACGCTTCTACTATGAAGCCATCCTGTTGTGATAGATGCAGTATGTGGGTTAGCATTATCATATTGAAATATGCGAGGCCTTACCTGAAAAAGATGAAGAAGTAATCTGCATGGGAGTAAATGTTGCTCTAAAACCTGTATATACCTTTCAGGATTGATGGTGCCTTTCCAGATGTGCAAGACCATGGGCCCTGATGTACCTAATTAGTTGCAAAATGTTCCGCCAGATGTTTCTTTTTAGTACCACTTACTTTTCTAGCCTGTTCTCGCCCATGTCCCAACTTTTTTGAGATGTGTTGCTGCCATCAAATTCAAAATGAGCTAATATTTTTTATGAAATAGTAAAATATCTCAGTTTAAACATTTGATATGTTTTCTATGTTCTATTGCAAATAAAATATTGGTTTATGGATTTGCAAATCATTGTATTATGTTTTCATTCACATTTTACACAGCGTCTTAATTTTTGGGAATTGGGTTTGCACGTGAAAGGCTAAAATATTATACCCCAAAAAGTTGAATCTGTTCATCTGGACGTTTCTCCCACTAAAAAAAACGCTACGTCCAGATTCTTTTACCTGGATTATTGAGCATGCATCAAGAGACTAAAATATTATAGTTGTTCTGATTATCATGTAGGACTGATGACTGAAACCTGTAAAGGTAAGTATGGTGTTTAGTGTTGTGTATGAAATTAATCACATTTAATCTCATTTTATGTTCTATAGACTTCCATCTAGCACAATAATGGCACTAAGCCCATCAGTAAACAGTCAGTATTTTAAAGTGGTTTGTGCTGGAAATATTTCATATATCACTTGAGTGTTTGTGCATCCTAACTTGCTGCCACATGGCTCTGTCTAGACAGGAAACGTAAGTGGCACCAGCATGTTCGAGAAAATACTGTTGACATTGTTTACTGGCGAGGGTAATGCTCTGCAAATATTGAAAAGCTTATAGAAAGATGGTGCACAGGCGATGGTTGTGCATAAAACAGATTTACTGCTGCAACAATAGTTGGACTACTTGTGATTCAAATTTACAACAGAGGTCCAGTGCTTATATGCCCTGTGGTATTATACAACCTTTTACTATACTGTACATGCTGTGAGACAAACAGTTGCTAAACACAGTTAATAAGACAATAGGGTAATGTTACAGTTGCTAAGGTTTTTTTCCTTGCTTAAAGCTGTACTGGATGAGGAAGTATCTCATTTTCCAAGTCGGTTTTAGGCCTCTGTGAGTGTGATAAACACTTGCACTCTATGCAAGCCTTATTTTAATTACAGGGCATGAGTGATTGCATTCAGGGAAATTGTCGCCTCAAGTTTTATTAGAAGGCAACATCACAGACAGCATAGCCCTTTATTGTAATAATGTGTAATGCTTTGTCCCATTCACTATTAAAACATTTAAAAGAAACATTTAAGTCTTGGATGTCATGCATATTCTTTATCTCTTCATACATTATTCATAGACCACACTTCTTTGTTTACTTGCTATCAACACACACTCACATGCACTGGTAGTCACTGTGCCACCATGCATACACTGACATAAAACCATGTATTCTGTCTGCTACAAATACACAAATGAAAGGAAAGCAAGTATAGAGAATATCTGTTTTTAACAGGCATCTAGCCCCCGTTTACAAAAAGCAGAATAAACCTGTGCCATCATACTGTTTAATAAATAATGGTCAGCAATCTAACTGACCTTCTGCAACATCGAAATTGAGAAGAGAAGAAAACTTTTTGGTTTTGACTTTCTTGTGGGAGAGTGGAAAAGTTGTACCATGAGTCCAAAAGTACAGAAGGAAAAAGTCAAAGTTATACAGTGGTCGCAGAGGTATAAAACAGACTTCTTCAATAGAAAACTCTGTGGTGGCGCGTGTTTTTCTTCTCTACAGATACAGAAACAGAAACCTCTTTTTCAAAGAAAGGGAAACTTTTGAACAATGATCATGGGAGCAGAGATGGAGAGGGTGACAACTGGATAATGAGAAGATTTTCACCATTTACTCCTTCCTAATGGCCATCCCCAAATCACACAGCTGTTCATGTTATTTTATTCCATCTCAATAATGTTTAATATGTATTATTACTGAATTTTAATTTAAAATTTAAGATATCCAGTGTGAAGCTACCCAATTTGAGTGGTAGAGGTTTGACAGGGGCATTTTGCATTAATGGCTGTCTACACTAAGCATTGTCTTGTCACATGAAATTGCAACTATGTGTGTGTGTGTGTTCACATTAAATCAAGAGTAACCATTGTTTTTCTACTACATTTCATCTACATTCCCAAGAATGTTGTAAATGCTCAAATGGATGTCATTAATTGGTTTCAAACATTGTGCATGGAAGCACAATCTCTTTGCTCAATAAATATATTCATTGCTTGGTCATAATATCCCAATTAGTTGTAATTTCACAGTTGGTTTCAGTTTTGCTAGATGCTTCCAAAAACTGTTTTGTCCAATTAAGAGACCTAAACTCACATAAGTTATAAATTTGTTGTCATACAATTTAAAAAAAACAAAACAAAACATCAAATTCTTGAAATCAAAAAGGTGGAAAAAGGAATGTTTGATACATGTGGCTTCACAAATTATTTCAGTGGTTATCAAAATAATCAGCTACTGATACTGTGTTTACCAGCAAGTGAATTAATCCTTTTGCTGTTAAGTCAGCCTCTTGTCATTCTGAAGGCATTAAATACTGCTGTTGTTTATAAAGCTGCTTGCATCATAAAGATACGTACAAGGTGTTCTTTGCATCATTGCCATAAAACAATGGGTTAACACTAGGAATGTACTGTACTGATACAACTGTTTCCATTTCCGATCCAATATAGGTGCCTTGGCTTAAGGTATCTGTTAATACCGAGTACCGATATGATACCAGTGTTGAATTAATAAGCTGTAATCCTCACTGTGAGGAAGAGACTGGGAATCATTCTTGAAAGTGTAAGGCAAGATCAGAATCGACTTCAACATTGCTTTTCTAGGCTTGTAAAATAAAATGCAGCAAATAATCCATTAAATAAACACATCTAAGAATATTATCTCCATAATGGGCAGACAGAAAAAAAATAATTACAGGTGCCTCTTTTTTTTTCCTCAGCACTTGTGCAGTGAGAAAAAACAGGGCAGTCAAAAACATTTGAGGAGGGCAGATATGGACATAGGTTTTAATTTTTATTGCAAGAACATGGCTGTAAAGCGCAACCCACTACTGCTAACATGACAACTCATTCTATCTTTTCAAGGGAAAAGTAGAGCAGGTCATCTACTAATCGGAAGGTTGGTGGTTCGATCCCTGGCTGCTCCAGTCTGCATGCCAAATATCCTTGGGCAAGATGCTAACCCCAAGTTGCTCTCTGATGCATCCATCGGAGTGTGAATGCGTGTGAATGTTAGATAGAAAGCACTTAAGCATAGAAAAAAGTGCTGGTGTGAATGGGTGAATGAGGCATGTTGTATAAAGCGCTTTGAGTGCTCCAGGAGAGTAGAAAAGCACTATATAAGAATCAGTCCATTTATCATTTACCAAGTACTATGCTGAATAGACAGCCTGCTTACACAAAACTTACAGCAAAGAACCCCTAATTTTCGATGGGTAACTAAAGCAGCGATGAGCAGTTGTTTGTATTGTTAACTGGTCATCTGGCCATGTTCTGAATAACACAAAAGTCATGTAACAAGTAGTATACTTTCTACAGGGAGAAAATAAGTAATGTGATGCATTACTTTTTTTTAAAAAAGTCACAAGTAATATGTAATATAGTTCTTTGTTTCAGTAATGGCCGCAACACTGTTGGCTGCTAACCCAAATCAAGTAGTTAACACTAGTAGTTAAACAGAACCAGGGATTAAAAATAAAGGTAAAAAGCAAGTGAAAATGAAGCAAAACCCAAACATCCTGACACTTTGCAGCTCTATAAAAAACCATGTTATCTTGATGTGTCTGAAATTGCTACAACACCTTGTGCTAATCTCTGCAATGCCATGGGTATCTGATAGAATAGCAGTTTCTGATGCTCTGTGATGAGAGGATGGCAAAGCGACAACCATTAAGAGTTTCATTTGCTGCAGGATTTTTTTTAATATATGCTTATATTAAAAATATACCAGGAAGGCTATGCATTATGCATTTTACATGCAAGAAAAGGCCTTTGATGTAACATATCTATGTAAGTAATGCAACAAAGAAACTGCAAAGTAGATTAGGCTGAAATAGATTAATGGATGAAAACAGTACTTTTGTTAAAAAGAGAAACCCAGCAGGCGGGTTAAACAACAGAGAAAAGGAGGAATAAAGGCCCATCTGTTTCTAATGCATGCTTATGTTCATAATTAATAACCATAGATTGAGGATTTTGGGTACTTTTCATTTCTTAATGTACCATTGGAATATGGGTCTTGATAGAGAAAAACCGTCAGTCCAGAGCCTCTTCATCATTTAGCATGAGTATGGGAAAAATTGGAAAGTATTACTGAACATGGCACAATGATTAATTAACAGCTCTCTTAATTGACCGGTTCTCCAAAAATACATCATGAGCTCCTGGACTTGGACTCATGATATTTGAATTTAGATTCTGGCGGCAGGGATAACTAAAAGGCTAAATTAATCCAAGTGATTGAGTGATATTTGTGATTCACACACCTCAGACTTTTCACGCTTTGTCTCTCATGATATTGTGAATGTTACAGTGTTGCTGGAACATAGTGGTACTGTTTTTATTATGATGCATTTTTCCAGCAGTTGCACCTTCTCAGCCCTGCAGCTTTTACCTGCTACTTAGTATGACTGTCACATTCAAAGACTGTTTCTAACCTCGCCCCTAGTGACTGCAAGGCCAAATAAAATAATATTAAAGCAGCTACCCAAAGGCCTGCTCATGAACCACAGCTGGAACTGTAAAAATGTTATTCTGCATTTTAACAAACAATGAAATCAAACATCAAAGAAAAATCCCTTTAATTTCTTTTAAAAATTACTTTTTAAACCTGTTTGACTCTTTTCTGATTCGATTTTAAATATTCCAGGCATCTGTTTTTACGCTGCTCATATTTTGGCATTACAGAAGGATTTGAGAGTGCACATGAGGGAAAAACAGGTATAGGTATGGCTGAAGACAATGGGATGGGGAAATGCCAAAAGGAGATTTACAGTCAGAAATGAATGTTGAATATTTGGCTGGAATTCCGTTCTGAAGGGATTTGTTTTTCATTAGTGTTTTGGCTGTCAACTCTCCAGCCTTGCTCACTCTAGGTAGGAGTTATTTGTGGCATTTTATACACGCATCTGTGAAAAGACAGAGAAAATGAAGACTAAACGGGAGAGAAAGTGAGATGTCTGTTTCTGAAGTGAGAACTTATCACTGGTGTTTGATTAGGTGGCTGCACATTGGGAGGAGGTGGTGATTTCCATGGCTGATGAGCCATCCATTGTGTCTGAGTAGAAATTACTTTAGCGCCCACTTTATTTATTGTGATTTTGCTCCCTAAACCTCTAAGTGCCTTTCAGACATTTCATTTGTTTCTTTTTTCATCTTTTTTTCTTCTGATTTTGTTTTAATAATATGAGTTAAATTATTTTTATGGTATTACATAGTTCAACTACTAAGCTCGCCAAGTATAGCTTTAAACATCTGCTAGCACACCTGTAGAGTCTTGTATCTTTTTCATTCATTTTTGGGCAACATGGTGGGCCAGTGGTTAGCACTGAGGGTTCTGGGTTTGTACCTGGGATGGTCCTCCTGTGTGGAGTCTGCATGCTTGTGCATGTTTTCTCCAGGAGCTTCAGTAGCTTAATGCTTAGCTTGTTCACTCTTGGAAAAGAGTTTGTTAAAGTGTCATGTCCTTTAAAAAAAAAAAAAATTAATCTCTATATATCAGAGAATTGGTGGTTTGAGCTGAACTGGTCAGATGAGAGTAAACAGGTATTTGCAGTCACACTTTTGCATATATCAATACATCATTGCTATATAAATTGGGTACAGACAATGAATGTATTTGGTTTTTGACCTTGGTTTTTGTGACAATGACCAGTTTCCAGTGACAGTATCTGAACCAAAAAAAGCCAGAATGAAGAGTGACTAATATTTAATCTCCAGCATCCCACCATGTCATGAAGTCTTAAAGGGCTTAAAGGTCTCTCTCTTCAGCTTAAGGCTGTTTCAGATTTGCAGCTGTCCTGTGTCAACATAACAATTGTATATTAAGAGGTGCGAATCACCAGAGACCCCAAGATATGATATTATCACAAAAGTATTGTGATTTTAAACATTTTGCCATATGCTAAGTATTTCAACAAAATATATTGTGATTTACTGTGATTTATCACCTTTGTTCAACTGCAAATCATGTATCCAAAGGTAAGTTCTAATACAATGAACTTCTCAGTCTGTTTCTCTCACTTCACTCACTTTTATTGTTGGAAAATGGTATTGTCAAGCTGACAACACTGACCAACTGTCATAAACCTGACAAACTCAACTGTTTGTATTATAGTCTAGTTCATCTTAACTGAATGCAAACATGTCAGG
This sequence comes from Heterochromis multidens, assembly GCA_015108495.1. NCBI lineage: Eukaryota > Metazoa > Chordata > Actinopteri > Cichliformes > Cichlidae > Heterochromis > Heterochromis multidens. The sequence goes on along the minus strand of VUQS01016718.1, from coordinate 11,099 downwards.
ACTACTGTACTATTGCAGTTATTTTGAATGTGTGACAGTAGTTGCCAGTCCTCTGTGAGATAATGAGTTGTTATCATCTGTGCATTGCAAATCCCCAGATTAATTCAGTCCTTTCTAACCCTAACCCTGTACTAAAGCTTTGCTCAACTTGTTAGATCGCAGTTTCACCTGTACAGGAGGTCTGGACCAGCTCTCCGTCTAAAAGGTCAGAGTCCCTGTTTCTATGAGTATTACCCTAGTAGGTTAACGGGAACTAATTTAAGCCGGTGGTGGGGAGATACGCCTAGCTACTAACTGCCTCCATCTGGGTGCCTACCCCGCCATTCGCTGGGTGATGCACCCCACTGGTAACCCTGAGTTAGGTGCAATCAGCAGCCACACCTGTTAACGGTAGCTCTCGCCTAATGATCATTGGCACTTGGAAAGTTGCTAGGTTTTACTTTAGTGGCCTGGAAAATAGGCCCCAGGGATCTGTTGTTTTTAAGGGCTAGAATAACCTATAAGAACTATTAAATAGTTGCAAACTTATACACAGGTTCATACCTTTACTATTTTACAAATGATTAAAAAGGGGAATGTCCACAATTTAAACTTCTTGAATGCAGGATATTTTATTTAAGTAATTTAGCAGGAGCAAAGCAAAAGCTGAATCAAATAATAATAATCACATAAACAAATCACTTGAATTATTCTTTAATCTGACTAAATTACTCCAAGCTAATGCTGATTTCTAATACTGAGTTTGGGGTGAATGAGGAGGAGAGGAGGGTGGGCACATCCTTGCCTGCTGATGGACTTGATGATGCACCTGTAGACATAATCCAAAAAGAGATAGAAACACTCCCATCCCCAACTCCCATAATCCACTGGAAGATGAAGGAAATCCAAAATCCTTGAAATTGTAATCCAGAGGAAAACAAAGGAAATTAGCTCATTAGCTCAATTACATAGGAACATTCTGTTTCTCTATATCACTCTGTGTACTTCAGTTTATATGCCGCTTTACTTTAACATTACTTCTTTTTGGCTCAATTACTTATGAATATGCTTTTTCTCTTTATGACCTCAACATGACTCCTTTAAACTCAATCACACATGAATAACATACTTTTTCTCAATATCAAAATACCCAATATAACTTCTTTTAATCATACATGGAGATATCAGAGACTCTTACATTTCCTTTTTTTCCCCTCTGTCTCTCACGCTTACTACTATCTCACTATCTCACTCCCCTGCCCTACTCCTGTTTACTCCTTAGACACACAGAAACTTTGAGACCCAAGGTCAGCGTTAACCCAAACGTGCCACTCCATGCAGAATCTCAGTGAGAGGACACACACACACACACACACACACACACACACACACACACAGAGAGAAATCACACATTGGAATCATTTCATTTCACAAGTTACATCTACTTATTCAGTGTATTGATTTATACTTGATTGAATTAAGCATGATTATTAGCAGAATCACATACAGATAAACTCTGTTATAGGACTCTGTGTTACATTACACCTAGAAAGGCTGGATTTCAAGTCCTTTTTAATTCCACTTTTGGATGAAGATGAGCCGAGAGATCTCAATCTCCTTGACAAACTTTACAATTCACTTCTCTATAGAAGCTGAAGTATGGCTGTGTCTGTGAAAAAACATCATGATGGTGTCAAGTGTGGTTTCCAGTGTCTTGAACATGTAACAAAAGCCCTCGTTTTTCACAACTTTCTATGGATGCAGGTCTTTGCCCGTTAAAGAGGTGATGGATCCTGTTATCTAGGTGAAGGATTTGTGTTAGACACTGGTACTATTGTGGAGGGCTGCACCAATAAGCTTGTAAAGGGGATAATGAATATTGAGCAGAATTGAATTCAGCTTATTGGTACTGCCCTCCACAACAGTCTCAGTTTCTCATGTGGCCCCTTGGGAAAATTAATTGCCCACTCGTGTTTTAGACTAATTTGTTAATCGTTTAACATCAGTAGTCTTGCTATGCTGCATATGCTAGTTACAGACCCACAGAGAAACAAGTGTTGAAATGACTAACAGCTTGTGTGCTTGCTCTTCTTTATGACTTTGAAAGTTATGTTTGGACACTTTGCACACAATGTAAGTAAACATGTTCAAGGGCAGTAATTTTCCTTGCCTGGCCTTAAAGTAAAAGACAAATCTGTGTGGATAATTATCTTAGGCCAGCTACACAAACACTGTTAGTCCAAGTCAGAAATGCCACTGTTATTATGTTTGTACTGTGAAAGATGTTTCTTAATTTCTTTTAGTTTGTGAGCATAGTAGATCTAATTGTGTAAAAAGATTTGTTCAAGGTGACAGCTTGCAGTAAATTGAGCTTTATGAGGTTCAAAATCTTGGAGGTGACTCTGTATAATGTGTAGCAGCATGAGCGAGAAAGCCAAGATTCTTTTGTCTTTATCACAATTTTTGAATGTGATGGAGGAAGTAAGTGGTTGGAAAACTTAAAAGTGAAATTATGTAGCAGAACAATTGAATTATGACTTCAGTGAAATGCCTGGCAAATTAAAGTATTATATAATATATTAAAAACTATTTTGTGGGTTGTATAGCTTTGGTGGAATTACAGTATGATTGGATGGCAAACATGTATATGGGTTTGGTGTTTTGCTGTCTTTAAGCCCATGGGAAGTCCATCCACAGACACTGAAGTGAACCGTGTGTTATCAGAGTCCAAATGCTGAAAATCAAACTTCAGCACCATGAATTATTCCTCATGTACTGTATCTTTTGCTGATTGTTACAGAGTGTGCTGCTTGCCTTCAATATTTTCTCAGCTGGAGTAATTAAGTTATTTTTTTCCCTACTCTGAGGTACCATGCTTTTATCCCATACTGTTAAGAAAACATACAATCAGCCAAAGGCTCTAATCCACTGAGCTGCCTCACAGATCCCAATAAGATCTGTAATGGTGATTCTGAGCCATTTTATTGTGTGAAACGATACTCTGCATCACACTCTATTGTGGTCTATTGTGTTTTTCTGGCATTATCCTCTTAATCATGTCAATCACGTTTGGAAAAGCTAGTTATCCTGTAGTGATTTTCAGATTTAAACTGCTGCTTCATGACAGTATGCACAATAAAGATTAGAATAGCCCCTAAAAACAATAAAACTGCTTTTAGGATTTATTGAATGGTACTGAAATATGGCACAAAGTTGCTGTGCCATTGTTTGATTCTTATAGACATGCTACTCATATGAGCCTCAACACTAGTAAGGAAAAACAGATTCCAGATTATTTACAACCATTATATGTTTACTTGAAAGGTATCAGTCAGATTTAGTTGAGTGCTGTTGTGATTAGAGTATAGGCATCGGTGATATTGCCTTTATTGTAGCCTGTCCTATCCATTTCCACAGCACTAATTCCATGTTTGAGTAATCAAGGTGGGAATAAACTGGTGTATTCAGTATTGAGAATTTCAGAATTGATCTATTTCAGGAGGAGTTCTGAAACATAATAGATTGTGATTGTAACACTACCTGACTACTTTGTTCTTGCAGCTCCTGTCTGAGCTTGGACTTATGCCTCTTTTTTTTTTTTTTTTCCAAGTTGCAGGACATCTAGTCCCTGATATCTACTAAGCAAGTATGTAGTGACATCAGTTTGCTTGTGTCAGGAGGTTTAAATGACAGGTACAACTGTGTCTCTTCCATGCAGCTTAAGTTGACCGATGTTATGTCCAAATACTAGCATGCACTGGGTAAATAGAACATGATCTAAGAGTGATTCTTGTAGTATTCCATGTTTTTTAGCACAACATTTAGTCTCACCATTCTACTAAGTTTTTCTTTCTTAAAAACCAACTCATATTATTTACTACTTAAAGTACGTCAGAATGTGTGGATTTTAACTAAAACTTGGGCACTTCATGAAGAGCAGCCAGTTTCAGTATAATCTCAGTATTGATCCTGTTTTACGAGGTGTGAGCAAAAACTTCTGGGGACCTGAAACTTTACATGATTTTAACTTAGCTGATCTTCCATTGAAGATTGACTTTTTGTATACTGTACCGTTTTAAATGTGGCTGCTATTTTCTTCTCTTTGTACTTGTGGCTGTCCAGTGCATGCTCGAGCTGCTCCACTGTGTCAAAATGATGGTCCTTCAACTTAATTTGCATTTTTGGGAAGTGGACAAAGTTACAGGGAGGCAGTTCTGGCAAACAGGGCAGGTGGCAAGCAAAGATTGTGTTTAAACATGCCTGAGATGATCTCCCAAAATTAAATGAATTAAATACAATTTTTCTGCTTATTTGGGGAGTTTTTTTCACACCTTACAGACAGTAAGGTGACCACTGGACTAGATTTTTTTTCCCTCCTGAATGTCACTGAATTGGTGACATTGGTTTTAATTACCAGTACCTGGATTATTGAGCCTTACTTTGTGCCATTCAGGCTTTTGGAAACCTGAGCTGACTGCTGACTTGTATTTGTAGCTGCAATAGGTGAGCTCATTGACATTGCTCAGTAATTAATGTTGGAGTGAATAAAACAAATAGTAAATAACTGACAAGCTTGTGAAACGTTATTGCCATTTAAAGCTTTTAAGTCAATGTTGAGTAGTATGTGCACCAGTCAGTGCTGATTACACTGCTGAGTCACTGAAATTCCAATCAGAACCATTCTTGTTTTAAGGGTAAAATTATGAACAACCTTCTCAATAGAGGAGCAAACTGGCACAGAATGATGTCTTGGATTTGGCTTTTGAGTTTAAAAGGTGGCAGACAAAAGGTTGAGTATGAAATTTTAGCTCTGATTTTATTTGTACTTATCTGAATATATTCTGAAGGAGGAAAACCCATTTATGCTATTATGTACTTTACAGTGCATATGACCATTTCTCACATTTTCCTTTTCACCTTTTAAAAGTGCTAAATGCTCAAAGTAATGCCCTTTACTTGAGCTCGTACCACTTCTGTCCAGGCATGTGTCAAGCCATTATCTATACTGCAGTGTTAACTGGCTCTTTAGCTGGGAAAGAAAGAAAATCCACAAATGGATCACAGTTCATTGGTTCAAAGTGTCTTCTGGCATGTTCTCTGGGGTGTGGAAATGTGTAGAAATGTTGCTCCACTCCTCATCCACTAGGGAGAACCATCTTTCTGTATCCCAGCGGTGTCCTGTATTTTCAGGCAATGGCTGTGAGCTGACCTGGTTTAGCTCCCCCTTAGAGAGAAAATGTCAGCTCCAAAAAAGCTGGCGAGAACAAAAGCTCAGTTTGTTAGGTCTCCTTGATGAATTTGTGATGACTGTACTCACTCTGAGCTAAAGGGTATTAATATTAATGTCTAGAGGTACAGCTCGACATTGATGCTGGCAGGCTAAAAGAGCTCAAATGGCTTTGTGTCTTATTTATTTATTGACATGATGACAATTACAAAAGCAGCTACATTCAAGTTATTAATTTCAAACTAATGCCAGTTTATAGCATGTGTCATGAATGAGTCATGCTGATCACATGACATTTTAGCCATTATATGGACCAGAGGCTAGACTCTAAGTTTGGCAGTGTCGGCCTGTTTGTTAGTTCCATTACTTTGAACCAAACTGATATACTGTAATAACTTTTAGCAGCAAGATGTTAATGTTTATGACATAATCTAAGTAATCACTTTGCTGATCTCATGACTTTCCATTTGTTGCTATTATTGAAATTTTACATAAGTGCTCCTCAAACTATTCTCTTCTGTTAAGTGCAAATGAGCAAATATTAGCACACAAACACGCTGAAATAAATAGTAAATATTATACGTGTTACCAGCATGTTGGCATTGTCATTTTGGATATTTGTCCCAGTATAACCTCACAGAAAATCTTCCAAGGCTCACCGAGCTTAAGAGTAAACCAAACTGTAGTTGTGTTAGTTGTATTAACATCATAATAAGGAAAAGCTTCATGAGAAACAGCCAAAAAATCCTTGAAAGATTGAATTGATTGGTATTGAAAATGCAATGTGAGCTTATAGAGTCTAAAGACAAACTTGTTCCCTAAGAAATGCTGCCACAAATATATACTTCATTTCATTTGCAATGAAAACAACACATTTAGCTTTTTTTGGAAGGATTATTGCAGAAACCCCTTGTGTTGATGGCACAAAATTCTCTAATTAATTGTAAGAAGCAAACAGTGAGCAATTAGTTAGTTAGTTAGTTAGGTAGGGTAGTTCATATAGCAATGATCAGACCTTGTGTTTTTGAATGGGTTTGCATAAAATGAATGTAGAAACATAAAAACACTATCTGCTGCGGATAGTTTAACATGGCATTGGATCCATAATAGCATGCCGAGTCTTGTCATTTTATCTGATGGCACCTCAGCATGGTGATGTAACATCCATTTTATAGACAGAAAGAATTGCACCTAAGGTACAAACACACTTCCCCTTTGATGTTCTCACATGCTAGTATGATTACCCCCTGACACACTGGTAAACAAATTTAGGGGTTGTTTATGAAATGTAAGATTAAACCAAACAGAATTCACAGCTTCTTCAGCATATCTACAGTAGATCTTAACACCACTGAAACTTTGTGAAAGTTTGTGAAAACGCCAAAGAACTGGAGGCTTTTACCCTTGAAGAAAGACATAATATGAAGTTCAGATCTGGGCAGGTTATGATAAAAATTCATGGCCCCACTACTGAGTTATTTGAAGCGTAGTTTATCTTCCATAAACCTTTTACAAAAAAATGTCACAAACGTGTTTGGAATGAAATAGGAATATAAACCAAGAAGGAACTAGCCGAACAAAATTTGCAACATCTTGTCTCTGACTAAGAAAATGACCCAAAATAGAGAGAGATAAAGACTTAAGAATAAATAAGTCATTTCCTGCTTTTAATAGCAAAATTCTTACTTCCTTTCTCAAAATGTATTAAAAAATGTATTAGGGAATGAGAAATTGGTTTTGAATGACTTCAGTAACCATGTTGGAAATGTTACTCATAGTATCGCCAGAAATAATAGACTAAAAACATGCTGTTATGAGAATATAAGGACATTAATATTTTAGTATTTTATGTGGTAGCACAGAGCAGCCTCGAAAAAACCAAATGATTATGTCCAGCTCATCCTAAAGCTATTTCTTTGCAACTACTAACTGCTATTTGTTGTGTGACAAGGTAGTTATGATGTGAGGTTCTTCTGCTAGTCGTTGATTGTTCTTTAGCCCGGCATTTGTCTTCTAGAGTTGGTAATAAGAGGGAGCCGTGACACTATTAAACACCAAAAAAGCATGAGCTACACTGTAAAAAAAAAAGAAGAAGAAAAAAGTAAGAGAAACCTAGAATTTAAAGACAATAAAGTCCCATAACTCAATTCTTGAGTTAAATACTGTTCATCATGGTTTAATTTTGCTTAGTCTGACTCTTCAGACATGTGCAGGCTGTCAAATCTATTGTATAACTTTTTTCTGACTGGAAAAAAATATATATTTTTAGAGTTTTAATTGCTTGGCTTTAATGGTGATATGATGATTGTGATATTAATGTGTATATTAAATGTTAATTTAGGAGATTTTACAGTGGGGTTGAAGTAAGCAGAGTGAAAATGCTTTTCTTGTTCTTTTTGTATTGGCCCTGTTTCCACCTCTTGTCTCTGTTCTGCCTCTTTTCTGTTGCCTGCTCGTAAAAGTCATGATGTTTAGAGAGCCAACACAGTGCCATATTTCAATAGCAGTAATCCATCGCCCGCCTAATAGACCAGGCACACCCCTTCTTTTAAAATACCTAGACTGCTTTTAGCAGGAGGTATTTTCATATTTGCAATGTCCCTAATCACAGCCTGTACCTACAGGCTGTGTAATTTGTCCATTTGAATTGTTGTTACTTGTGTAGTCAGTGTATCCTATGGAAACTGTTGGCTTTTTTTGGACATATTAGGCAAGTTTTATCTTCTTTGAATCAGTGCCTTTTAATAAAGGTTACATACACATATATAAAGTTAAAATTTTGTAGCCCTTTTTCATAACTTAAACGATGAGTGTGTATGTTTTTGTTGAATAAAAGGTAAGCTATGATGAGCTACTTTCTATTTGGATAGTGTTCAAGAATACTGTAGGACCTTTATCTGTTGGCAGCGTTTCCATGATTATTGTGTGTTTACTTGTTTAAATAGCTGGAAAAAGTTTCCATGGGATTTTTTTTTTTTTTTTTTTTTTTTTTTTTTTTTCTTTTTTTATATAAAAAAAAAAAAAAAAAAAAAAAAAAAAAAAAAAAAAAAAAAAAAAAAAAAAAAATTAAAAAAAACCCAAAAAAAAAAAAAAAAAAAAAAAAAAATAAATATTTTTTTTAAAAAAAATTTAAGAAAAAAAAAAAATTAAAAAAAAAT
>VUQS01016715.1:21126-32256 GCA_015108495.1 Heterochromis multidens | reverse complement strand
ATTTTGTAAAGCTGCAGAAAAAAAAAAAAAAAAAAACAGAACAGGATTTACATACGCAACCAAAGCCTGCAACATCTGTTACGTGATGTGGGGAAAGGAGAAGGGGATTATTTCAGTGAGCGATTTACTCTAGTCAGCCAGGAGAGCTGCAGGAGAACATGCGCAAAAACAGTCAGCTAACCTTAGCTACGTGGGAATGCCCCATTACTTTACTTTTGACTACTTTAATACAACTATAATCACCATCATCATATATAAGAGACATAATACAGTACAATTAATATGCGCTCTTTTATAACACAAAGAAATATTTCACAGTAAATCTTATTATGGCCAGTATTTGACAACCGTTATGTTAGCAAGTTAGCGAAATGTCAGCTACGTAAATCAAACGTCACGTACTTTTAACACGTCTAATACACATCCACCTGCTGGTGACTTGGGAAAAAAAGAAAAAAGAAACCACTACCTGTTGTCTGTATGTCGGTTTTCTAACCGCATTTTCAAACTTGTGCGAGTTGAACAAACAGAAAGCAAAACCCGACATGACAGCGATAGCGGGCTATTGCTAACCCTAGCCTCCTGTTAACATTATAACTCGACGAGTAAAGAGTCCAGAGTAACACCTAGTTAATATTTTAGTCCCTAAAAACAATTACAACAAATTCTCAGAGCCGTTTTAACCTCGTATTAACGCCATTCGTTGCATAACTTCCTACTTTTGGGAACTTAACGAAACTGGCAAAGTGCTAGCTAACGTTAGCTTACTGACCCCTATAATTGCGAACCACTGTACGTACCATGTACCATGTTCCCAGGATGATGGTCCCCGTCCGGACGTGGCAACATCCGCAACACCTAGTGGTGTACAGTCTATCTCGACTGGGTTTAAAATGATGCATGTCCTCTACGAGCGTAGGGAGAAACATCGGAAGAGCTGATCGCGGAGGAAAAATTCTTCTCAGCATCAACAGTCAACGAACGAACGCGGAGGAACGCCCACCACTTCCCCGATGGCCTGCGCGCACCGCGCATGAAAACAAACGCTCTGACGGGCAGGAAAAGGCGGGGACCACCTGTTTGATTGACAGGGGGTTCAACCAATGGTCGCAACGAAATTAAAAAAGGCCTAAAAATAGTTGCCTTAATGCATATTACTCAACTAAATAATTGTTTAAATCTAATTGTTATTATTATTTCGCCTGTTTCCTTTAGGAGTCGCACAGTGAATCATCTGCCTCCCTGGCATCCTCCACGTCACACAAACCCTCTGCATGTCATCCTTCTCTACACCCATGAACATTCTCTGTGGTCTTCCTGTTTTCCTCCTGCATTGAAGCTCTATCTTCAACATCCGGTATCCCTTATTTGCATATGTCAAAACCATCTCAGCCTCGCCTCTCTTACTTTGTCTCCAAATCTGAGCTGCCTCTCTGATATACTCATTTCTAATTTCGTCCATCCTGGTCACTCTCAATGAAAATCTCAGCATCTTCAATTCTACCACCTCCAGTTTTTGTTTGTGTCACGATCGCCAAATCATAGCAGGTCTCACTACCATCTTGTAAACACTTACCTTTCACTATTCCTGCTATCTTTCTGTCATACCCCTGACACTCATTTCCAACCACTCCACCCTGCCTGCACACTTTTCTTCACCTTGGATAGTTAACTCTGCTCTTGCATCTTCCCCCTGCCTCCCTCTTATTCACACACATGTATTCTGTATTGCTTTGACTGACTTTCATTCTTCTTTTGTCCAGTGCATACCTCCACCTCTTCAGGCTCTTTTCTACCTGTTCCCTGTGCTGTCTGCAAACATAATATTCCACAAAGACTCCTGCCTGACTTCATTCTTTAACCTATCCATCACCATTGCAAAGAAGAAAGGGCTCAGATCCGATCCCTGATGTTATCCCACCTCCACCTTAAACCCCTCTATCAGTCTTATCGCATGCCTCACCAGTCTCACTGTCCTCATACATGTCCTGCACCATCCTCACATAATATTATCATAGTCCTTACAGAAGAGTCTCACAAGTAAGCAGGCAAAGTGAAACACCTCCAGGTGCTTATTCGGTGTGTTTTTTGAAACATTATTGAATTAATCAATATAATTACTAATAAGTGAGAGCAATTTACAGCAAAATATTGCAGTTCTTATCATCTTAAAGCAGTAACAAACACACCATGCAATAAAATGCACAAAAACTCTGTCATATGCACATATAAACAGACTGTGGATCACATAAACTGTCTATGCACAGCGATTTTAATTGTTACAAAGCTTTATTATCAATTATAGAATAAAAAAAATAGGCATACATATAGGCAACATAAAACGATGTTACATTATAGCAGTGTTATACAGCCTTTAATGAGCTGCCCTTTTAATTCATATCTCATATGACATGGATCACATAGCTTAAAGTAATGGTGAATGACAGATTTTCCTGCTTATCGGTGGTTACTTCATTATAGACATTTTTATTAACACTCTCTAATAACGTTCTTCATGGTTCTCATCTGTTCAGGTGTCCATGTAAGACATGACAAAGTGGCAGAGCCCCTACATACACAAGAATGGAGATAAATAGAGTTAATTCACCTGTGTTTTTTTTTTTACACTGCGATATGTCAGAATGTCTGGAGTGAAAAAGGTCTGTCAACCACTTTCTCTAGAAGTGCAGTAGATATTTCTGCCTTCTTTTTAAAGGCAAATGTAAATGCTACAAGAAGCTACCTCTTCATAACAATTACACAAACGTACATATAGTGGTAATTAATCACACATTACATCTTTGTAGGCTTGATCTTCTTTCAACCCCACACACTGAAGGCAAATCACTTGTTTGCAATGTTCACAGGCGACAGGGTGATAGAAGGGAGGGAAAAAAAAAAAAAAATCAAAATGCACACAAATTTATTCACTGATCCTTATTCTGGCATTCTTAAAATAGATTTTCACACATGCACAAACACACCATCAAATTTACACATGGTAGCAAAACCCCACATCCCCCAAAACTGAGGGGATACGATCCCAGTGCTACAGCTACTCAGCGTATGATGAAGCAATCACATTTATTTGTAAAAGTTGGGCACCTGAAAGATCATCAAATAAAAGAATTCTTTGTGTTTTATCATAAATATAAATACATTCAACAACAATAGACACATTTCATATCAAGTACAAGAAAAACATTAACCCCACCTTCCTCCCAGAGACCATGACTAAAGAATGTATTTAGAGAAGATTTTGAGGTACACAAATTGGCCAATAGCATAAACTTATCAAACAAATCAGCATTACAGTTTTCAGAAGCAGGTGCGGTTAAACAAGGACTACTACTTCCCCGTTTGGTTTCTGAGAATCGTGATCTGAAGCCTTCTCTTGGCCAAGAATGTATCCGTCCTCCTCCTCTTTCTTCTGCCATTTGTAGATTAATATTCCTGCCAAGATTGCTGCGAGAGCCAATCCTGTTACTCCCCCGGCAACAACACCTGTAAACATAAACATAAACATAAGTGAGCTACGATAGAAATTCACAGCTTATAGCTTTCTCATTGTATCATGTTGCAAAGTACCTGCAATGAATTCATTGTTCTCCAAGTAGCTCTTGCTGTTTGCTATAATAACATAACCAGACTCATCGTCTACTGCAGACCTGTGTGTGTTGCCAAAGGTCTTGCCTGAAACACCCTGAAGCAAAAGAAAGGACAGTTACACAAGATCACTTCCTGCTCCACCACCCACATCAACAGGTGAAGATATCATGGGAGTCACTGAAATAACTCATACGTGGAAAGTATTCTTGGTCCCTTCTTCTCTGGTTTCTGCCAGAATGCTGCTGTCTTTGCTGTTGTGCTGACCTTTAACAATTTCGGTATCACCTGGCAAGAGTGCAGTTAGAGAAGATGAAACATACTGTGAGCATAGACATTATGTAAAGTGGGTCATTAACATTTTATAGATGGAGAATTACCCTTCTCTGACCCATCTCCTGAACCTGAACCTGAACCATCCAGGTCGTAGCCCGACCCCTCCAAGTCCTCTGGAGGGACAGAAAGCTAATGTCGTGGAGAAAAACAAGAGGATATTTAAACATGCTGACCACAATCCTGCTTCCCTCTCTATTGTCAGACATAAAAACATACAAAAGGTGAAGGAAGCTAATGAAGGTACTTTCCTTAAGAAGCCAATAAAGACATGAATCATGTCAAGGATACAAAGTCCCACTAAAAAAAAAAAAAACATAGCCTGAAATGCACACTGTGGCTGGCAAACCCATAATGACGCAAGTGATCACATTGTTATCGCTAGTAAAGTGGCATGTAGTGTCAAGTAGATGACATTAAGCAGCAATATAACTCCACCCATTTGGCAAGTCAATAAACTTAACAAAATACAACTTTTAATCAGGAAGTACAAATAAACACAAGAGACATTTAGTTTAATTTTATAGATAAAACAATCAGATGGGAACGTCTAGTCCTCAATAATCAGTGAATTCATAACCTAAAGTACAAAAAAAGTATATAATCTGTTATTTACTTGCAATGAACTGATACAAGCCTCATAAGAAAGACATTCTACAGCTGCAAGAAAGAGTCTGTGTACTCTTTGACCAGGATTTTTGCATTATCACTCATAAAATGTGGTCTGAACTTCATCTAAGTCCCAGTTTCAGGCAAATACAATCACACTAAACTAATAAACTGAGGCGCCACTGAGTCATATCTCAGCCTCCAAAAGCTACTTGGATTCAGGTGTTCCAGTTTTAGAGATGAGATTTGGAGTGTGGGCTGTAGCGATGACCCACCATACAAAGTCTGTACTGAAAAAGTTTGCTTTTCTCAAAAAAAGATTGGTTGGTGCGAACCATGAACAACGTTGACTGAATAAAACCATTTTTTATGACTTATGTGTTCAACAGTCCACAGTATGACAAACTGTCTTATTAAGGAGGGAATTCAGAACTGTTGCTGCCCTCCCAGACTGTGGATGCCCCTCAAGAAGGGGGTAAAAAGAAGCAGTGGTTAGGAGAAAAATACTTGCTGAAACCTCTACACCTCGCTAAAACCTGTTCAGGTGCTCACAGTGAGAAAAATATAAGGAGACCACAAAAGAAACCAATCTCAAAGATAAAATAAAATGTAATATTTGATCATCTGAAGAAGATCATCTTGATGTTCAACAACACCACTATGACGAGGCTCATGGAGAGATGACAAAACCTTTTAAATCTAAGCATAAATAAAGCAGGTCCTCTAATAATTGGAAGGTTGATGTTTCGATCCCTGGCTGCTCCAGTCTGCGTGCCAAAGTATCCTTGGGCAAGATACTGAACCCTAAGTTGCCCCTGATGCATTCATCAGGTGTCAATGTTAGATAGAAAGCACTTAGGCATAGAAAAAAAGTGCGTGTGTGAATGAGTGAATGAGACATGTTGTATAAAGCACTTTGAGTGCTCAAGCAGAGTAGAAAAGCATCATATCCATCCTCCATCGCTCGCCTACAGCTGGTGCAATACGCTGCAGCTCGATTTTTATCTGGTGTAAGCCAACGAGAGCACATCACTCCAATTTTAGCTTCCCTTCACTGGCTTCCAGTTCGTTTACAAATCCATTTAAAAATCCTTTCATTTGTTTTTAAGTCTCTTAATGGTTGTACCCCATTTTAACTGTCTGAACTGCTGCACCCATATGTCCCGTCTCGTTCTCTCAGGTCAGCAGATCAGATGCTTTTACTCACTCAATCTTAAGACGCAACACAAACTCAGAGGTGATAGAGTGGTCACAGTTGAGGCTCCAAAACTGTGGAATGATTTGCCATCGCACATCAGGCAGGCTCCTTCACTTGCCGTTTTTAAATCTCGTTTAAAAACACTCTTTTAATCACAGGCCTTCGACCCAGTGTGAGATGTTAACTGTGATTTTAAGTTACTTTTTATGTACTCTTATTGTTTAACTTCTACAGCTCTTTTGTGTTTCTGTATCTTTTGCCCTTTGGCCTGTGTTTGTCTTTTATGTTTGGTGTTACTGTACAGCACTTTGGTCAGCCCTGTTGTTGTTTTTAAAAGTTCTTTATAAATAAAGTGGTATGGTATATAAGAACCAGTCAATTTACCATTTACATCTTGGCAAAGCACAATAGAGGGAGAATCATAATTTGGGGCTGCTCAGGGCCTGAACACCTTTCAATCATGGAGAAAAATAATGAATTTTAAGATTGCATCAAAACATTTTTTCCAGGCATGTGTCACGGCAGCTGTTTATGCCCTGAATGTCAGGAGAGGATGGATGTTGTAACAAGACAATGACACAAAGTACACAAGTACATCAACAACAGAATGGCTGAAAAAGAAGAAAACTAATGTTTTGGAGTCCAATTCAGAGTCGTGACCCTAACTCAACTGAGATTACACCCAGTATGAAAAGACCTGTTAATTTACAACATCCTGTAGGTTTCAGGAAGGATTAAAGGGTCCAAATGAAACCCAGAAGGAGCTACAGGTTTGTTTCTTATTGGGGCTTAGATGAAAAGATCAGACCATATCATGAAGAAATTCCAACTGGTTTAAAAACATTTTCTTGCAACTGTATATTTTCCGCTCTCTTTGGTTTTGAACAATTTATTGAAACAAAATAAAACAAACAAACAAACAAACCTGTTTTGCAGATATAATAATATGATTTTTAACATCTATCGAAAGCCTAACGCAACCCGGTTAACTTCAGGAAGTGGGAAACGTGAGCACAAGACCGACGTAACTTGTCGTTCTTTTAAAAAGGCTTTAAACAAGTTGAAAATGACTTACCGATGTCCAGACCGCATGGATTAATCCCAGAAAGAAAAATAAAGAAGCTGCCAAAGATAACCGCATTTTCAGTTGAGCTGGTGTCCACTTTACTCTTCCCGGGAGCTGCGAAGGTGTTTTGATTGAACTTCAGGCCTCTCCCGGTTTCACTGCCAAAGTCCCGCCCACCAATAAAACAACTTGAACTGTAGCGGATAACAGGTGGCAGTGCTCAAATAGCACCCAGACTCTTCTACTAGGACGCTGTGCTGTTGTAATAGATGCAGCATGCGGTTTAGCAGTCTTTCTGAAATATGTAAGGTCTTCCATGAAAAAGATGCTGCCTGGATGAGAGCAGATGTTCTAAAACCTGTATATACCTTTCAGGACTGATGGTGCCTTTCCAGATATGCAGGCTGCCAGTTTCATAGGCACTGATGCATCCCCATACCACCAGAGATGCTTACTTTTTCACTGATAGCAGGATGGTCCCTCTCCTCTTTAGTCCAGAGGATGCAGTGTCCATGTTTCGCAAGAATAATTGTAAAATTTGATTAGTCTGACCACAGAACAGTTTTCCACTTTGCCTCAGTCCATTTTAAAAGACCTTTGGCCCAGGAAACACAGTGGCGTTTCTGGATCATGTTCACATATGGCTTCTTCTTTGCATGATAGAGCTTAACCTGCATTTGTGGATGGCACAGTGAACTGTGTTCAAAGAATGATTTCTGAAAGTGTTCCTGAGCCCATGCAGTGATTCCCGTGACAGATTAATGTGCTCAGTGCATCATGGAAAGTCTATAAGCAATCTGACACTATAGCAGCATAACTAAGGGATGGTTCTGGGTCACCTGATTTCAGAATGGGAGCTGCTTCCACATGAGAGGGACCTGACGATTGACTCCTATTTTAATCATAGAAACTAAGAACAAACCCACAGTCTGAGATAGAAGTGCTTAGTTGGGATAGTGACACCAAGAGATCTTAAAGACATGAAGGGGCCTTATCATTCAGGACTTTGCATGTGAGGAGGAATTTTAATTTAATTCTTGATTTACCACCAAGCTGATGAAGAGCAATACAGGAGAGATAGGAGTTCCCTTTTAGTTCCTGTTACTGCTCCTCCAGGTGCTGCGTTTTACATAAAGTGAAGGCTTTTTTTCCCCCCTAGGGAAGTAGAATCATAATCCATAATGGATTTATAGTTGTTAAATAAATACACAAAAAGTTTCCCCTCAGAAATATAACTGCATGTAATCTTTCCAACACCAGTCGGGCACATTTATCTACCAATAGAAGCAGATGTATTTATACAAAATAAAAAAAAAAAAAATGTTTGAAAATGTATGTTTTCCCTGTTTTTTTTTTGTTTTTTTTTTTTAAATAGGAAAATAAGCAATCTTAAAAACATTTCATGTTACTCATCACTGCGGCTAAAACTCTACCCTAATTCACACACATGTAAACCAACTTAATTTTGGGGCACAGATTTCATTATTAGTTTACTTCCAGCTTCTTAAAACATTTTAGAAATCATTATTATATGAAGAAAAAACCCACAGCAATTAAGATCAAATGTTAGAAGAACAGTTTAATCATACAATGTCACAATTCTGCTTCGAAAAAGGAGTTTGTTTTCTTCATCTAACATCTGGAAATGTACATAAGGCCACCTGAAAATGTACATGACTTTGACAGTGTGACAAAACTCATATGTTCATATTTATATAATTGACAATATTTTACATTGCTTTTGCTTACAAGGTAGTAGCTGTTCCAAAATACAGCACTCTTCTGTACAAAAATAATTCTCGTCATATCCTGTGAAGTTTCCATGGTAGCAGAGAGGACTAAATGCAGCCTCGGTTTTAGTACAGAGTGTTTCTTTTTTTTCTTTTTTCATTTTTAAACTGTCACACATCAGAAAGACTATCAACAGTGGATGTTACAGCTTCAGTACAAATAGAGGCTGGCCCATAACAGATTAAAAACAAAAACCATGCCAGATTGTGAAGCCATTAAGTTTTTGTTTCTTTTAAAATAACACTTGATCAAATAAAACCTGTATACATTATATTCAAGGGGAAAGGAGTGATGAATATACACACATCTAAATGCACATTAGCCTTTTTCTCCCCCCCAAAAAAGTGTAAAAGACATCCCATTTACAGCATAAACGTTTACAAATGTACAACTGTACAGACAAATAAAAGCATCACTACAAATTTAGAGCAAGGCCTGTCAAACACCACGACTAGACATTTTTTTTTTTTCAGTTAAACTAATAATCTTACACTTATTAACTGCACATATACTACATTTATTCTACAATTCATATGAAGCAAAGAAGCCGTCACTACGAGCATTACAGGTGAATTGTATAGCTTTTGATGGCCCCACCGGCCTCCACCAATGCACTTGCATACCCAACCAAAAAGAAAAACAAATTAATAAAAAAAACAAAAAACAAACAAAAACAAAAAAACAGAACCATTTAAAAAAGGTTCTTTTAACATCCCTTTCTTCAGCTACATCTAATTTATTTCACCTCAGATGTACAAAACTGTGATCAACTCCACAAAAAATTATTTTTTGGACTACTCTGACCTTCAGGCGGTGGGGGTTCCCATCACTGCTGCAAGCCCCTCAACCAAAAAGCAACAATTTACTCATACATAAAGATGCTATACATTGCTCAACTACTTCTACGCAAGAGATGATTATTCAGTACATAAAGATACTGTTTTCTAGGGCAGTGTTCATCTCAAACTACAAGACATAAGATGTTACACAAAACATGATAAAGAAAAAAAAAAAAAAATTCCAAGGATTAAAACCTATTACAGCATGCCAACGCGTACCCCACTCCCACCCTGCTATCCCTGCAAAAAGTCCCCCAGCTATGATCATTTTATGTTAATATTAAACCAGGTCACACGCCCACTGTACAACCAAACCTCATGCTCTGCTTCTTTAAGTTAAACGGTGACTTTTTTTTTTCCTGCATAAAATCAAGTGATCACCTGCATGAGGGGAGAGTAAGACGGCTCAAATGGTACTTGGTGTATGCAGCAGCTCAGTCTGTTAGTAAGTACCAAAACATAATGTAGGCTACGAGCTGCTGGAGTAACCACACAAACTCCCACCGAGTGTGGAAAAGGAGGCAAGAAAAAGTCACCACTGGCAAACACTACCCTAGAGTAAAGCACCAATCTCCAACTCCGAGCTGGCAAAGCGGCCTCAAAGACCTCTGGGTGGCTGTGGCACATGACACATAGTACTCGCTTGTGGATGGAGGCATTTCTATCCATCTATACTATGTAGTGCTATTTGAAAACTAATCCATCAGCTGCTTTGGCATGGGAAAACACTTTTTACTGTGTGTGGGATAATATACAAATATTATAATAAATTGCCTAGACTTAAGAACAGCTGTCTGTTTACAAAAACAAATGGAATCGTGTTTTAAAAGGATCACTCAGTTTAGCCTTTAGAAAGTCACTTGCTGGTGTTAATTGTAAGAACTGTAAATTTCAGCAAATGTGTAATAATTTCTTTTTCTACAGAGAATTTACAAGGTAAAAAACTAAATGTACAAGATAATATGAAAACCAGTCAAATACATCAATTACATAATTAACAATGGGCTTGTGCTTTACCCAGGAAAACAAAAGAAAAAAGAAAAAGAAAAAAAAACAAAAAAAAAAACCACAGCCTGCTGACTGTGCGTCCCCTGGGGGCCACGCTGGGGACCTGCACCAGGGGTGGCAGAGTGGCAGGGGTCAGTTGTCACAGCGTTCTTAGGTGAAGTTGACTTGTCTTGTTTATTTATTTATTTATTTATTTGTTTGTTTGTTTTGGTAATTTGCCCCCCAAAAGATGGGATGATGAGGGCATCAAAGGCTAACCCCTATGGCTAAGGAGCATCTCTCACAGACAGAACAGGGGGTTTGTGGCTCCTACTCCTCCACTTGTTCAGGGGACCTGGGACGTCAACATGACTACATGAGACCATTCGTGGGGCCGCCGATTGGACCGAGTTCAGACCCGCTCTTCATGTAGTACTTTTCTAGCTTGGCCAAAATGTGCTTCCCGTAGGTGTACTTACGCAAAGTGGCAATGTGAGGTCGGATCTGAAAAAGAAGAGAAGATAATCATGTTTAAAATCTGAAGAAGCTCAGCTGATTTTAACACATCTAAAAGAAGCAAAATATGAAACATCTGTGCTTTAAACAATCTCCATGTAGTCTGGAAAGTTGTGAAGGAATATAAAAAGATCAAGAACCATAAACTGCATATAAACGATGGAAGTAGCCAAACCAGTGGTTTG